>JAPYZD010001035.1:0-30540 GCA_030522725.1 Ichneumoninae sp. B BG-2022a | reverse complement strand
AGGCTCGGAGTGAAAATTTATAATTTATTATATATATCATTTTTGCATATAGTGGCGAAAGGCAATGCCAGCTCCACATATGAGAGAGATTCCATCGATTCTCTAGAACTTCAGAGGCACTGCGTCAGCATCAAAAGATGTCTTTATCCATCATGCAAGAGAGATAAGTTTTTTGTAGCTATGTATGATGAAATCTATCTCCTGATCCCGACGCAGCTGTTTTCGAAGGCCCAGAGCATCAGGAGCAGCTACTCAAGGTGTGGAACATGCCTTTCGTCACCATACAATGTTACACGAATATATTTTACAGGAAGATGCTTCGGTTTATTCGCTGTATGGTTGTAATAATAAATCAAACAACATGACTGGATGTCAAAAATAGGTGAAATCGAAGCAAATAATACTTTTTTTAAAAAAAGTAAAAAGGTACGCCAAGTACTTAAAAATTGTATTCTCGTTCTGAAAATATTATGCATAATCAATCTTTTCAGCACCACATGCTTGATTTTTTTCAGATTTTTATCCCGCCGAGAAGTGTTCGCAATGATTGCTCAATTCTCTCTGAACTCAGCTAGTACTACCTTAACAGCATGTGAAATACCGCAGTGGGGAATAAAAACTGTAATTTTTTTTTATGGTGTAACCATCTACCACCAAAAACACATTCTTTTGCCTTTAATCATAGATGGTCTGCATTGTTAAAATAAATTAATTGCAGTTGTTATTGTCAACTCAGTCCGGGACGACTGTGAATGAAAGGAGTGTCACATCGCCTCACATATAAATCACAAAAAAGAGACGCAAGATCGTCCATTATCTCGTCTTTCGTCACCTCGCAGACGTCACACCGGCGGCATCGTACTCTAACATGGATTAAAACTATTGAAAAATTGTTGACTGCGTTGAGAAACGCAAGCCTCGGAGACGTCTGAGTGGAACGCTTGCTGCACACATTTTTCTTATTTTTAATTTTATCTGCTTGATGGAGAAATTGAACGTCGCTTTTGCGAATTCTAGCTTGAACCCCAGTCCGTTTATACGAAACAGCTTCTGGATTATGGTATTCGGAGCGACTGCCAATTGGGTCGCGCACGTTGGTATAGGTCAGGGATCCGTCCAAAGATTTTTAGCCGTACCGACGGAGAAGGACGCAAGATCGTAAGTAATTTTTTATTGCATTTATCCATTCTACATTAATAATAACGATCATCGAACTTTGTCCATCGATATTTCAGATCTATGATTGTTACGATGGGCGGCCAGATCGTCGTAAAAATGATAACTGTTATGACCGGACTTATAATGTATGCCAAGTATCACGACTGCGATCCTCTGCTCACGAAGGTACGACTATATTTTTTTTCCAGTTTCTCATCAAAGGAGATATAAAATACTGTGATCAGAAAAAAATAATAATATCGCTTCTCAGATTATGCTCCGAATTTATGTCAAAACATGTAAATGTGTAAACATGTAAACATGTAAACATGTACAAGAACGCAAAATAACTAGGGGTGTGTGAATAGCGTTTGAATTGAATTGAATTGAATTGAATATTCAAAAATTTGAATCATTTAAAAAAATCGAATAATATGAATATTTATGAATTTAACAATTCGAATATTTCGAATAATTTTTATGAATTGAATATTTGAATGATAAAATTCCGATTGCAATGAAACTGAGTACATAAATTGTATTCATTGAATGAAGAATTTTGATTACTATAAAGCGGAAGAACTTACGCTCGGTCGCAAGTTATTCCCTTTTTCAAAGGTTGAACGTGTACAACAAATTGCTAGAAATTAATTTGCATTATTTATAGTGACCATCATAATCCATTATAAAGTCTCAAATTAATATTTTGAATTATTGGAATAGTTCGTTAATCAAATTGGAATATTTAGACTATTAAAATCATTCAAACATTCTTAATTATTCGAATACATTGAAGTATTCAAATAATTCGAATATTCAAATATGAATTATTCATATTCAATTTATGATGAATTATTCACACTTTTGAATATTCGCACATTCCTAAAAATAACGCTAGCAAGTCAAGTGACCGTTTTTAATGACTATCAAAAGACTCAAAAAACGACTGGTCGTTTTCGTCTGTGACACTTTTCATCCGGAATAACGACCGAAAAAAAATACTAATTGCTATGTTGAGGATGGGTCGTTTTTCCCCATCAATTACCGCCAAATGACCACAAAAAATGACCGATGTATGAATTACTGAAGCTCCAGGTTGGTCGTTTTGCCGACGTTGATTCTTAACTAACCAGAAAGACGACCATGTTGACAGTTTTTCTTTGGGTCCTTCTTCAGGTCGTTTCTGAAAAACTAATTGCAAAGGGACTGTCGACGAGGACTCAGATAAGTCGTTTTTCATAAAAGACCCGAAGTACGAACCAAAGAAAACCTCTCAACATGGTCGTCTTTCCGGTTACGTTGCGATTAACGCCGACGAAACCACCCAATCTAGAACTTTTTCAGTAATTAATACATCGGTCGTATTTGTGGTTATCTTGCGGCCATTGATGAAAAAATGACCCATTCTCAACCCAACAATTGGTCTCTATTTCGGTCGTTATTCCAAACGAAAAGTGTAACAGAACCGTCTGCCGCCCCGTCCGAAAAATTGACGATGCAAATAATTTCGCGACTCAGGCAATAAAACGGAGCGATCAAGCACTGCCGTACTACGTGATGGACGTCGCTGGACATATTCCAGGACTTCCGGGCCTCTTTTTAGCTGGCCTGGTGAGCGCCGCACTGTCGACCATGAGCGCGTCTCTCAACACCGTTTCCGGTAGCATCTACGAGGATTTCATAGATCCCTGGATTCCGGCGAGCGTCGGCAAAGAAGCGAAGGCAGCCAATATAATGAAGATAACGGTGGTCGTGACCGGATGTATATCGGGCGCTCTGGTGTACGTGGTCGAGCACATGGGTACGGTTTTTCGAATGGCAAACAGCATGCGGAGCGTCGTCGACGGACCCCTGCTGGGCCTCTTCGTCCTGGGCATGGTTGTACCTTGGGTGAGGGCCAAAGGAGCTATGGTGGGAGGATGCGTTTCTCTGGTCTGCATGTTTTGCCTCGCCGGTGGTACCCAATGGCACATCGCTCATGGAAGACTTCAGCATCCACCCTTGCCGATCTCGGTGGACGGTTGCGTTTATCCCTTGAACGAAACTTTAGTTCCCACCGAAGTCCCTCTCGATCCTGAGGACGAACCGAGTATCGTCTACAACATTACATTCATGTATTACTTCGTCATAGGCGCGTCGATCACTGTGGTCGTCGGATTGATAAGTAGCATAGCAATGAGAGAAGTGGATCTTACCGCAGTAAATCCCGATCACATAACGCCTTTGATGAGAAGATTCTTGCCTAAGCGAACGTACACCGAAGTTCCACTGGTGGATGTCAAACAAGAGATTACCGAACTATCCAAAGAGAAGGTGGCTAACGAAGACAAAGTCATTATCAAATGAGATTATAAAAAAGTAAAATTGAAGATCAGAGCGTATTTTTTTTTTTTTAATGACACTACCGATTACAAACTGTATTCAAGTAACGATAGGCCGATTCGCGACAGTCGGACGATCGCACTGTCGTAATAAATAATAATAAAAAAAAGGAAATCATTCTTCGAAGCCTCTGTGTCACATATCTGACACAAAATATTTTTCAGATGATGAAAAATAGTGCAAATATATAGATATAAGATATATATTAATTATATATCGAGGCTCGACTCTTTATGCAATTACTCGTTGAGACTAAACGATATAACAATTATTTACACGTGCAATATCGTTGAGTTTATACGAGAGTACAAAAGTGCGGTATCTTCCTTCACCGGTCTGCAGAGCTTAGCGAAAAAAATTCTTTACTTTACTTCGCTCCACGCTTACCACGGTGGTGAGAATTCGATGCCTACGTCTAAAATATATACTCTTAATATTGCACTTGGATCGCGTCGTTGATTATTTTTTTTTAGGGAATGAAAAATCGTCAAAAAAAATAAACGATACATCAGTACAAGCCTGACAGTATGTCGGTGACTTTGCCACGTTTAGCGACTAGTGTGGCGGTCGAATTTCTTCTCGCGCCGATATTGTCCTGGCTCGTCGCCGGATGTCCCGAATATTTTCCCGCGTTGAAGCGACTCTTGCCGAGTCCGAAGGCGTCGTATCTGCCGGACGGCAGATAAACACCGGAGTCGTTGGTCGAGTATCTGCTCGTCATTCCGTCGTTACCGTAAGACTCGCGCGGCGATCCGTTCTGCGACGTGGCGGCAATCGCGTTCCGATTCGTCGGAAAATTGCTCACTCTTCTGAATCCGTCGACCTCGTTCTGAAAGTTCCACTGTCTGTTTCTCCCGTCGTCGTACAGCTCGTCGCTCATCAGCGGCTTTCCCCCGAGTCGCTCGTCGTTCTTTGGATTCTTCTTGTCGACGGTCGATTTCCTCTCGTTGCTCTTGGAGAGCACGTACTTGTTCTTCGAGACGGATTTCTCGTCTCCGCGCGCCTTGGAGCTCCTTCCGTGCTTTCCCTTGACGGAACGCACGGTCTGACAACGCTTGCCCTGGAGAATCGCGCCGTCGATTATGGAATCGAAACCCTCGTCTATTCTATCCAAGGATTTCGTCAAGAGGTTCGCCGGAAGCGTCGGCGCTTCGTGACTGGCGTGACGCCGATTGACGAAAGGCTCGAGATCGTAGTCAGTAACGTAGAGCAGTCCGCTGTCGCTCCCACCGCGGGTGAGCGGAGAATCGCCCAGCTGGGTGTGCGACACGTGATGAAAGGACTCGGATCTCTGCATCCTCAGTCTCGAGGCACCGAGGCCCTTGCGTTCGTTCGTCGGCTTTGATCTCTCGTCGTGGCGGCTGAAGCTTCGCAGGCTCGAATTCTCGAAGGCATTGAGAGTCTCGAATTTTCTTATGCGGCTCTCGATCCTGCTGCCCGAGGAGCGCGGGCTCGAGGCGCTCGAACCGAGGAGATCCTGGCTCGCCGATCTCCGCAGCGACTTCCTCTTCTCCACCTCGCTCTGGTACTTGGAGCTGCGTCTCGGCGAGGACGTCACTGGATCGATCGATCTTCCGCTCGGCTCGAATTGCTTGTAAACCTCGTGATAGTTCGCATCGTTCTCGCGAAGATTCTTGAGGTTCATCAGACCGTCGAAATTTCTTGTGGTCTTGGTTTGTGTCTTGTCGGTCGCGATTTCGGACGCCCCGCGAGAATTCGCCGTCGTCGTCGCCTTCGGACGGGGGTTTCTCGACTCTATCGTGTTGATCTCGTTCGATACGTAGAAGTCTCGAGCTTCGAGGCTCGACGGAACTGCTGGCGAGTCGCTCGACTCGTTCTTCGGGTTGTACTTGAGCCTCGAGGCGCTCAGCAGCGAGTCGCTTCCGTCGCCCAGCGTGTCCTCCTCCGCGTCGTCGTCGTCGTCGTCGTCATGGCCGTCGTAGACTATCTGCTGCTCGAGAAAATCGCCCTCCCTCGTCGCGATTATCGTTGACAGACACGGCGGGGCTCGTCGCGGAGGCTGAGGATACAAAATCGCCGGGACGATCGCGTCCTCCACTTCCGGACTTTTGATGACGATCTTGACACTGGCGTCCTTTGAATTTTTTCCGATTCTCGCCGACGAACCCGAGCTCAGCTTTCTGGTAACCGCCGAATCGTTGCGGCCGAAGTAAGTCACGGGATTCTCGACCGGGACTCGACCGGCGACCGGTCTCTTGTCGATGCCGATCGTCGCCGATTCGCGATTTACCGAACCGATCGATATCTTCGAGCTCGCGTCTCGTTTACCCTTGGGATTTTCCGACTGACCTCGCATGGTTTGAACCTTGCTGTCCTCGAATTCCTCCTCGGCATCCTTGACGATTATACGCAGCTCCTCGATTACGTCGTCTATCGTCGTCTCCTGGTCGTTGTCGATCGAACCGATTTTGCTCTCCGACGTGGTAGCTATGCCGCGCTCCGAGGGGCTGCTCGATCTCTCCGAGGAGCTTATACCCTCGTCTTCCGCGTTCGACGACATACCTCGATGAATCACTGTTATGTCGTCGGAATTTTTGTTCATCGACGGCTTCGATTTTCTTTCGTCGCTGTTGTAACTGTTTATTTTCTCCATACGATAATTGTCGAGTTGTCCCTGAAGAAGAGCGACCTTGTTGCCGAGTATGGCGCACGTTTCCTCGGCCCTTGCGAGACGTTTTTGCAACTCCTCGACGTCGACGCAGTTGTGCGACCACTTCTGGACTTCCTTGTGAAGAAGATCGGTAAGAGCGTCCTCGCTGCGGCCGTCGACCTCGGTCAGCCAGGCCTGCAAGACTCTCGGCTCCAATCCCGCCTCGCAAGCTTCGGCCTGGAAATCAGAAACAACGGAATCTCCGTTTTAGAATATGCAAATCGAAGACGGTAGTCGAGGAGATTCTAACGACGGCGTAAAGATTAGACTCATAGTCGTTACGATCTTCAAATAGTTGAACGTTAAACTTTTCACATCGGTGTTAAAATTCGATTGATAATAAAATTTAATTTTAAAAAATGAGGTAATGTTTTATATTAAAAATGAGGTAAACATTGATATTAAGCATTAGGTAAACTTTTATGTTAAAAATTGGGTAAACTTTGATATATAAACATTACGTGAAATTTACATTAAACATTACGTAAATTTTTATATTAAAAATTAGGTAAAATGCGATATTTCTATTACCTGAATGTAGAGTCTCGCTTGCGGGCGCGTTGCCGATTTGAGGAAAGCGTTCAGAAACGCGATTCCGGCGACTCTAAGGGCTATGGCTGCTCTGGGGGCGAGAAGTGCACCAGCTAGAAAGCGGAACCTTCCTCCCTCGCCGTATCTCAGTCTCAGAGTCGAGACAGCCTCCGAAACTGCCAGATGACCGCCGGGAGCCTGACAGACTTTCGTTAGCAACTGCAATGAATATACATCCATTAAAAAATAAAAATGAAAACAAAAAATTGAGCTATTATTTATCTTGCTCCAATTTTGGGATAATCATTCGACGGTATGGTTATTTTAGTCGCATTGAAACATATGACTAAGGAAACAGTTTACGAGGTTGCCTCCAGCCAAAAAAAAACAAAACAACAAACCAAAAAACAAAAAGCGTCCGGTCGCCGAGAATTAATCATTTAAAAACGGAGAAATTATTTATATTTGTGTAGTTTTGGAATGTTCACATTATGTTTATTGCTCTCAACGTTGAGCACCGTAGTGTCGCATCGAAGTAAGTAAAAAAATAAAAAATCTCCAAGGTAGCCCTTTGGGCCAATGTCTAATTGCCCAAAAAGTATTTTTTTTTATTTTTATAGAATTAAAAAACTTGGCAATTTCCATATTTCTCTAGTCTCGGAATGTTCAAAGTATGTTTACCGATCCCTACGCTAAGCAACATAGCGTCGCATTGAAGTGCGTAAAAAAATTCAATTTTCCAAAGATGCCCTTGGCCAGTGTCTAATGACCAATTAATTTTTTAAAATAAAATAACAAAACAGAGGCTTTATTTATATTTCTCTAGTTTTGGAATGTTCAAAGTATGTTTGTTGAAGTGAGTAAAGAAATTCCATTTTCTATGGTGGCTCTTTGCGCCAGAATGGCTCGTGGCCGATATTCACGATCGTGAACTGAACGATGAAAACTGGTTCCAGCGAGAAGGAATATTCGAAAATAACGGGGTCCCGCACTTGTGGTTTCGCGGAGGGACACCTCGTTTTACCTGCCGCACGAATTTTTTAATAGCTGTACGAAACTGCCGTTAAATAATATTTCATCGGCAAACATTTCTTCGGGTCGAACTAGCTTTTTTTTATTCGCGTTCACTAATTTGCGACACGCGAAATTTGTATTAATTTTACGATATAAAAAATACGCATGCCGATTGCCACAGAAATATTTGACAAATTGGGCTATGATGCAAAAGTTCGGACGATAAACTCGAATCACTCGAGCGATGATCGTTTAGGAGATCGTTTTACACTTCGGTTCGCGAATACATCGTGCCAATTTTGAGTTCGTGGAGTATAAATTGGAGAAGTTGCATCTGATTAACCCGATTAAATCAATATTATTTACATGCTCTCAATATACTGGCATCCATAATCATTTAATTCGGACACGGATTTAGATTTATTCGATTATTCAAAAAAAATTAAAAAATAGTTTCCACGTATAATTTATGCAATCTATATAAATGCATTTTATATGCAAAAATTGGAGACCAGTCGTGTACAGTAGAAACGGTTTGTAGATTTAACAATCATTTCGTCCAAGAAATCGTCCACAATATTTTTTTTTCTTGACAATTTTACTTTTTTTCGGTTAGAATTAACGCATTTTTTTAGGAGCCGGTTCGTTACCATGGTACATGAAAACCATGGTTTTTGAAGAAAAAAAAAAAAAATTTGTCTTAACGTTTTATTGCATTATTCAAACAATATAAGGTATGAAAATGAAAGAAAATTTTATCTTTTCTACACTGTAGAAACATGTTTCTGAATGACTTTGTACTGTTTATTCACGAAACCAAAATGCTACTGCATACGCTAATAACCGTACAGCCTTGAATGTACAAGCGTTTTTTTTTTTTTTTTTTTTTTACCGCGTGGCGACGCATGAGATCCCGGAATGATAGACTTGTTTGTATGGGGCTGTGTATTGGTCATTTCGAAATAACGGAGAACGCGTGCCAAGAATGCCGTACCGGTGTTCAAAGCCGGAAAGCCGGATACGTACCTGAAGAGCGAGGACTCTGGACCGGTTGAGACTGCTGGTTAAACATACAGCGAGAGCGAGAAGTCCCGGCTGTGCCTTTGACAAAAGTCTCGGTGCATCGGCGCATCTTTCACCGCACGCGGCCAAACACTCGACGCAACCGAGCTCGTCGAGCGCCGCTCTTCTTGTGCCCATTCGCGGTCCACCTTGACCGGACGGTGGACTGCTCAGGATCAGCTGGACCCCGCGAAGAGTTTCCAGCAACAGGGTTATCCCATCCGCTGGGGCCGAAGCAAACTCTTGTACAAAACTGAAAAAAAAAAACGATTAAAAAAATTGTTAAAAAATTGTAAATCATAATTTTAAAAATAGCAAAAAAAAATTTGATTGTAAAAAGATCATTTTTGAATTGTAAAAAGGTTATTTTTTAATTGTAAGAAGGTTATTTCTTAATTATAAGAAGGTTTTTTTTAATTGTAAAAATATTATTTTTTTAAAGCAAAAATAAAATATGATCCCTTTCTATTACAGATGAGTTTATATCGGCGGCAGGGTCGAGATTTCCGAAAGAATGTCCAAGTTTCTTTTAACTATCGGTATACGGCATCCGTGTACCGTAAGCGTAGATCTGTTATATGGTCGCTTCGCGGCCAGTGTGGCGTAACGTCGCGGTGTTTAATTGCGTTGTTAAGAGCAGCGGGCATCTCTAACGGCACTTGTGACTTGTCGCCTGCGTGTGCTTCTCCACCTTGACCAGGCATTTCGTAGAATCGAGATTTCTAACGACGCCCTATTCGCATACGTTATTTGCTATACGTCGCACACTAATTACACTTAGTGTGACTAAAAAAATCTCAATGAAAATTTATGTATGTGCAATTTTTATGGGCATCAAACCTATACATTAAATTTAGTATCCAAGTATGAATTAAAGTTAATGCTCAGGACATTAAACTTCATCGTCGCCTTTAATACACCAAAGTATTACCTTTACCTCAATTTCGTATATTAAATTTAATACGCCGGTTTTTATGTGCAAAACTTCATAATACAGTAGAACCGCGCTTATACAGTAGCCCTCCATGTAGCACAGGCAAAGAAGGGCAATTGCTTGCCATCAAGCTTTGCTGTTTCCTTGCCAGCAATATTGCAACAATAGTTTCTAGCACGAGATTGCCACATATTGGTAGCAAAGATCCAGCAACGGTTGCTGTACGCTCATTTGTTATTCTTAGTAGCCGTGAAAGAGATCAAAATTCCTCCTCATCGGAGGCCAACTTCTGATTACACATTTCCTTAATCCGTGTTATTCCTATCGCTAATGAAAGCTTATTTTTTCATGCGATCAATGAGTTCGATAATGGGTAGGTAATGAATAACGTTACATGATAATGAGTTATTGAAGAGTTTGTTTGTCTTAGAGTTTCTAAGATTTCACGCAAAATAACCGTGACTGAAGCAAATTAATCTTCGTAGTGACTCGCAAAGCACCAGCAAGCCTTGCTGACAACTTGCTGACAATAGGGTAAAAGTGGTGAATATGGACCACCTCGATTAACACGTAAATCAATGATATATGGACCGGGCCATATTTTCCCACTTTTACCCTACACTGAAAAAAAAAAATTGGTTGGGTTAACCAAAACTGGCGGTGGCATACGTTCAAAGCTGTTATTTGGTAAAAATAATGCTTTTGTTAAACGATTATTTGCTTCAATTTATTCAAAATGTATCGATTGAAATAAACACCTTTGAACGTATGTCACCGCGCATTTACTTAATCCAATAATTTATTTTCCTCAGTGTATGCTTCTAAGAATTTTCGGCATTGAATGCTGGCAAATGCGGACGCACATGCCGCAATTTTTCCACAATCACGTGCGGACATATGCTGCCCATTTTCTGGCGGGTTGTTTGGAAAATGCTATCTGGGTATTGACAATATTTTACATGATACGGATGTTGATATACATTTTTAAAAAATATTGTTACGACCAAGCGAAATAAATAACACGCGAGTTTGGTTTTGGGGTGGATATTATTAATTACAATCACACTATCTGAAGCACGAACTTTCAAACGTCTGCTAACTGTTTGAAACTCTTTGAAATTCAGATCAAGAGTCCAGTCATCTAATCAATCGATTATCTTTACGTTTTTCATTTGTCATTGTTTCAAGTTATGTTTAAGTTTAAATTACATCTTTGTTTGCCATTCTCTCGAGTTAGTGGTATGTGGTGAGTTCTGGATAGCTGCATCTTCAGTTTATATTTTGTGTCAGTTGTATGCATAGCGGTTGGATGTTCGGGATTCGCGCAAAAGCGACAATTTTGAAATTTGCATTCTTGTCATTATGGCTGTGATGTTCGTTTTTTCGTAGAGCGGTGTGGAGTCACATACTTTTGCCGAAACTTCAATTGGTCGTATCGACGTATGACCAAAAAGCATGTGTCAGAACGCACTGCTTCCAAATCGTCGAACTTCCGAAATTCTATTTCTCCGAATTGTCCAATTTCCAAAACTTTATTTATCCGAATCTTCATTTCAGCGAATGTTACTCTTCGGAAACGGTCCCTAACCGACACAGTCACCGACCAAACCACTAAAAAAACCAGTGTTTTATTGTCAAAATGTCACCGACCAAACCACTGTGAAAACCGCGGGCCCAGCGGTCCCAAACGTTCCGAGGGAAGCTTATGGTGTAGTGGATTTAAGAATAACCACCATTCAAACTACCGTACAAGCCACCGTTGGAATAAACTCTAGTGAGCTTGCAATACAGTGTATTGTCGTCAAAATTTTATGACGCATCATTTTGTTACCTCTTAAATCTGGTTGGGCTTGAAATACTCGATCGGAAATTATAAGAATCAAAGCCATTTGAAAATTACTTTGTCCTTTAACATTTCGCATTGGAAATTTCAAGTTGCAGGAAACAGCTAAAATTCGACGATGGTTTCTATAGTGCCCTCAACGAAAAATTCAACAGTCGTTGCAAAGTGAAACCAACTTTGACCTCATCCGTTCGAAACCATACTTTAAGCTCATCCGAATAGCGGTTGTACGGTGATTCTGAATGTGAAACGACCGTCGCGTAAATTCCCTTCAGTTCACTTAGAGGGTGGTTTGAGCGGTAGTTTCTCCGACGAAAACCACCGTATTGTAAGTTTACCCGAATTTAATCCGACGGTGGTTTGTGTGGTGGTCTGGATGGTGGTTATTTTAAAAGGCACCAGGCAGCAAGTTCTCCTCTGAATTTTTGGGCCCGCTCGGCCTGTGGTTTTCATAGTGGCTTGTGCGGTTGCACGTTGACTATAAACCACCGTGGTGTTCTTGGTGGTAACCACCGTGGCTTTTCGCGGTGGCCGAACCCGCTAGGGATAGTTGGCCGAACATTATTTCTTCGCATATTTATTCGGTTATTTAACCGAACGACGTTTTTCTAAATAACAACTTCACCGAACTTCAAACAATTTTCAACCGAATGACGAAACTAAATAATATCAATGAATAGTCTGAACTACTGTTATTATATCTATTCGTAAATAATCTTACGCTCAGTAGGTATCGATTCGGTTAAATGACTTGGCGAAGAAACTCCGTTCGGAAGAATGATACGGTCGCCGAATTATCATTCGGCGACTTGACGTTTGGAGGTTTAACAATTCGGGGAAACGAAGTTCGGTAACCACATTATTTGAAAAAATGACCTTCCGTTAAAGGACGATTCGAAGGAATTGCGTTCGGCCAATTACTGTTTCCATACAGTACAGTTCATTCAAATGAAGATTCGGAATACTAAAGTTTTGGAAATTTGACGATTAGGAAACATAAAGATTCAGCAGTTTGACGATTTGGCAAAATAAATTTTCGGAAGTTTAACGCCACGGAAGAAATACGTTCAGACCCGTTGGATTTTCGGCCATACGACGATTCGGCCAATTGATGTATCGGCAACATAATGTGACTCCGAGCAGTGTGTTAGGGGCTTTCCGGGCGTCTCATTCGTGTCAACCTTCGGAAAGCGCAGGTTTCAGCTGATTTAATTTTTTTTATTACTGTTTTCCTGCAGCTTAGGAGTATAGGATGTTCGTATCATATTATTGGTCTGCATATACAAAAATAAGGTTCGTTAAATTAAAAAAAAAATATTGACAAGAAAAGAAATGACGGGTCGTCGCGTACAAGAAATGTTTGTTAAATCTACGACCCTTCTTCATCGTGTATACGGATATCTACATCGGCAAGCGAAGCAAAAATTTAAGACGTTTTTTCGATGTTTTTTCGGAGCAATGGAATTTCGGGATCGAGTTACAGTTGTGATTCGAGCGAAGTTAACGTCAGTGCCGTTATTCTGGAGAGCTCAGTGAAAAAGAGAAAGAATCCATCGACTCGTGGAGGGCATTGGACAATTGGGTCGAGAAGCATGTTTCGTTGCTCTCGTGCACGCTCCTCATTGATTTCTTTCCGAATCATCGTCCTTCGATTGAACTACTTCTAACGACGCCCCATTCGCCTACGTTATTTGCTATACGTCGCACACTACTTACACTTTGTATGACTTTGAAAAAATCTTAATAAAAATTGATATGTGCAGTATGTGCAATTTTTATGGGCATAAAACCAAGTATGTATTAAAATTAATGCTTAAGACCGAGCTTCATCGTCGCCTTTAATACACCAAACTATTACCTTTAAATCAATTCCGTATATTGAATTTAATATGCCGGTTTTTATGTGCAAAAACTTCATAATAATGTGACATCATGAAGTTTAGTAGTAGTAAATGTATTTATTGACAATATTTTACATGACACGACCGTTGATATACATTTTTAAAAAATATTGTTACGACCAAGCGAAATCAATAACACGCGTGTTTGGTTTTGGGGTGGATATTATTAATTAATTAAGAATCCATCGACTTGAGGCGGGCAATAGACAATTGGGTCGAAAACCATGTTTCGTTGCTCTTGTGCACGCTCCTCATTGATTTCTTTCCGAATCATCGTCCTCCGATTGTATTGCGTCGACACGTATATCCGGATCGAATTGCCACGATAAAGTGACTTCATTCCAACGGAAAACCTGTTTCCTTCAACGATGACAAGACGAAACAAGGATCAATTTTTTTTTCCCGTCCCGCCGTAAAGTTTCGTATTTATCCTGTCGCGTCGATGCTGATAGAGCTGCTGCTGGATCACGCTGAGCCGAAAAAGTGGGTTGACTGGTTCTCAAGAATCTTTGAATAAAAATTTCGAAGGACGTGGAGCGAGAGTGACGATACGAGCTGAACAGCTTTTAACGATTACACCGAAAAAAGAGCAACATTGAATGAGTCGGGAAAACTAATAGCTAGTCAGGACACTTTTTTTCGCCGCATAACTATAAGCTTTCTTGAATTATAGTTCCTCAACTCATCACCTTTTTTTCTGTGTGTACCCTACACGCGCGTGCATTATTACCGGTGATGAGAGTAAATAACTGGTTGCAGCACGATGAATAAGTGGTTAATTAAAACCTCGGTTTTAAACTATATTTTGCTGATGGCAATTTATTTATATTATTTTTTAATTTCGGCAAAGAAATGAAGTTTAAAAAAATAAACTTGTTAAATTATTTTCGCGAAGTATGAACGAAATGACTTTTTAAATTCAAATTGACAGTTTCAGCGGGCTTGGCAGCACGTCATTTACAACAATAACCGGTAAATTTACCGTAAAAAAAGCAATTAATATTAATCTACCCGTAAATCCGTAACATATTTGTAAATATGATATAATATATTTATAAATATGAATATTATTTTTTGAAAACAAACATATTGGTCAAGTAGATCTCACCCACAAATAAAATTGCTTGTTCCCCTTGTTATAATATTTTTGCGACATACGAGCGACCTGATTTTTCAAATTAAAATTGACAATTTTAGCGGTCTCGGCCGTACGTAATTTCCGAAAAAAATAATCGGTAATGTTACCGTTAAAAAAGTGTAATAAAAATTAATTTTCTGGTAAACTAACAACACTATACATTATTATGTATTAGTACGGGCGTGGAGCTCAGACGAGAGTCACTAACGCCTCAAATCGTTTCCCTGTAGAGTGATCGCGTAGAAAGGCATCCTCCCACAGTGAAAAAAAAACAAAAATCGGTCGTCGATATATACGGTATAGTGGAAGGTAAAACCGGCCGTTGCCCATAGAAACGCACCTCGTCAAGCGGGCCCGAAACGGGATAATAAATTGATGCGTGGCAATAAACCGAGACATTTAATCCAAGAAATGTTATCATAAGCATGTACCCCGTCGTGGTTCAGTCTCCTTCGGATCTTCAATATTCACGCGAAACATTCAAGGCAACAGGGGAGAGTGGGCGAGTTCTCGCCACTTAAGGAAAAACCACGATATTTTTGTTATAAATATTATAGCAAAAAAGGCAGTGTGCATGAAAAAAAAAAACTTCAACAGATACGCAGGATGACGACTAGCAAATACTAGCAATTGAACGCTATAAAATTATTGGTAACTGGCTGTTATGGGCACTTGAAAAAAGCATTGGTTCAATAAACTGATAAAGTTATCTCAGATGATTTGTTAGGATAGTTAAATTTTTTATAATGTGAAAGCGACGGAACGAGAAACGAGACTTCTTGGCACAATCTTTTTGGAAATATTATATATACAAACTCCGAAGAGGGTCACACGATAGGCGGACGAAGGGTCCTGGTCGAGACAAGGGAGCTTTGCCTATGAGGTATTCCATACGGTTTCGAACGGTCAAAAACCTGACCCTCTCCAAAATGTTGTTATTTCACCACAATTCGTGATTATTTACGAGGGATTTTTGCAATTTTTTCAGAATTTTTGGATCGTATTTTTTGAATATTGAAAAATTGAACTTTTTTCAAAAAAACCCCTATATCTTAAAAACTATTAGCCGTACAAAAAAACGCTTAAGACATAAAAGGTGCTATTTTAAGTGAAATTTTGAAAACAAAATTTTGTAGATTTTTTTGAATGCAATAAACGTCCAGTTCTATGAAAAATAGACTAAAATATTTTTTTTAGCCAATATGTCATGTTTGATTTTTCTTAAAAAATTTCAGAATATACTCTCAAGTGCGTAGAGTGATCTCACATTTTTCTTTGGATGGGCGAGACGCCCGTTTGACTGCTATGCTCCGTTTAAGGTCGATTTTTCATAAAAAAAGATGTCTTAAACGTTTTTTTTTACGGGTAATAGTTTTTAAGATATAGGGGTTTTAAAAATAGTTCAATTTTTCGATATCTCAAAAAAAAACGATCCAAAAATTATGAAAAAATTACAAAAACCCCTTGTAAATAATCATGAATTGTGGTGAAATTACAACTTTTTTGGAGAGGGCCAAGTTTTTGACCATTCGAAACCGAATGGAATAACTCCTATACAAAATGACCCTGAAGTATCTGCATGTGCCCAAATTTCATCGAGTTATAATGATTGTATTTTGCATTGTACAAACTTTGCTCGAGGAAGTTCACTTGGAGATTAAAATTCTAGCAAAATTCTTGGAGATTAAAATTAAATTTTCTAAGTGAAAATTGGTTATTGTTGCTAAAGTCGTGTACCGATAGAGACTGGCCAAAGATGAAACTTGATGTTACGCAGATATCTTCAGGGTCGTTATACAAAGGCGAACTGATGTGACTCGGAGGGTTTCGTCGTCATCAATCGATGAGCATTCTGGTTCGAGACCTCGACTTGTGCAGTCGCCCCTCCACACACCAAATATTATAAAACATATTGTACCAGACGCATTGATATTTTCGTCAAAATATATTCCGCAAGAATATTTCTATCAAAAGATTGACTGCTTTTACCGCAGTGCAATCGATAATACTTGCTTTTCTCTCCGTCTATGATAAAAAAATGCGGCCCCGTTTCATTAAAAAAAATATACCTCATAGTGCGTACATTTTTTACCGAAAAAGTGTGAAAATCGAGATTTTCATACAGAAAAAGGATTTTCGGTAATTATTTGGCTGCCTCATTGAGGAAGCTTCATCAGTAAAATCTCGGTTTTTTACCGAAAATTACTTCGTACGAGAAAAACATCACATCCGGTCAATACCGAAATTTTTAAATCCCAAGTGACTTTTTCCGTTATGACGTTCCTTTTGGATGAAAACTGAGATTTTCAAATCGAAAATGACGTTTCAGAGATGTTTTTCTTTATTTTCTTTGGATTGTATCTGAGTGCAGCCGGTGACTGAGATGTTTGAACGTCTGAATGGAAAGTGGGTACGTGTGTGATACGTATGAAGTGTATTCGAAATTAATCTCGAATGTAGCCAGCGACAGAAACGGATGAATTAAGGAATACACGGTACGTATTAGGCTCACTTTACCTGGCGCGTACTTGGTCATAGCGCGAATAAAAGGGGAACAATGGGAATATTGAATTCTGACCTACTTTGAGATAATATCATAACCCACCAACTTTTTAAGAGTGCGAATTGAATTATTCATAAAGTTTTAAACAGATAACTTGCAAATTGGGCAGCGACTGCGACAACAAACGATTTTACATAAAAACCAAAAAGAAAACAAAAATGATAATTTTCATACCTTTTAATCAGTTTACCGATTCAAGCCAAATTAAACTCCCAAGAATCTTTGTGGTCACTCGATATATGTGCATAGTTACAGCTCGATTTCTCTAAGATTGTGCAAAATACAGCAAACACAAATGATTTCAACTAAATGAATTAAGCAAATTGTCATAATTTTTTTTTGAATTAGTTTTGATAGTCCCTTTGCCGATTCTGGCAAAATTCAATGTTTACATTCTTTATGGCACAAATACACCTACACATACATCGGGCATTTTTTTTCTTTCGAAACGTGATTGTTCGATCTCTTAAAACATTCTAAACACATTTACATGAAAATCTCGAAAAATATTTTTTTTCACGAAAACAGAAACTTCCTCTATGAAGAAACAAATCGAAGAGCATTTCTGGGCCAGCTCATCACTCCCCCCTAAAACTTTCCTCGGTCATCTTACGTCACGGACAGACGATCGATGGAAGAAAACGACGAGAGAGTAAATTTACACATTTTTCCTTCCGACGCTTCTTTTTTTTTACACGCAGTTCGTGAGTGTATGCGCGAGAGTGCACGAGGCGTAAGAATGCCGTGGCTCGGAAACAACAATCGTGCGCCGATGCATTATGTTTCTCGTGTGGCCGGTATTATGCAAACTACCACGCAACGAGTACTCGCCTGAGCTCTATTCATGGTTGAAAAAAAATAAGAAAAACCAACGGCACGTAGACACACGCGCGTGTCCAAGTTACAGCGCCGACGAATTTACAGATAGGATTCAATGCCCTCTCACTCTCCCGGAAAATCCTTCATTTTTTTATTTTTATTTAATTTTTTTCTCCTCAATATATAGCATGGTGGCCGCAGTCACACCCAGAAAAAAGTTTATTCCAATCAAAAAAAATTTATTAGGGAGGAAGACAAATTTTTATTTGGTTCATAACTTAATAGAGCATCGATTAAATAATTATTATTATTATTAATTATTTCTTATTTATTTCTTAGTTTGATAGTATTATTTTTTTATTGACGTGTTCACGACTCTATAATGCACATTGCCGAATAATAACCGTGTTTTGTCTTGGTGCCAAATATATAATTTCTTTGGCTCGAATAAATTTCTTTTATCTTAATAAACGTCTTTTGAAGATCGAAATTTATTTGATTTGAATAAATCTTTTTTCTGGGTGTGCAGAAAAAACCGGAAAAAGACAGGGAATTTCAAAATTGGTCAGGGAAAAAGTAAATTGTCGCCGAACCTTCTATAAACAAATAGGAAGTACATAAAAGAGAGCCTTGAAAGAAAAATAATTGGGAAGATTTTGAAGAAAAAAAAATAGAATTAAATGTTAATATAATAATTAGGAATTATCATTTGCATCGTTAATTTTTTTGATTATAAGTCGTTAGAACTTTGGTCAGGGAAAATTTTTAATTGGTCAGTGAAAAGTCAGGGAATTTTTTTTCCGTTAAAAAAACGGCCACCATGCACAGGCTTACATAAATATGCAAAATACGTTCACATCGAAGATTTGCTCGGTAGATTAAAATTAGACCGGCGAATTGTCTCGGCTCCGACAATGCACCGGTTGCAACATATTTGTGGAAAGAAGTATACACGGAACCGATTGAGGAGCTAATTGGACGACGGGGAAGGTAGAAAAAAGGTAATTACTAATTCAATTTCATTGTTAAATCCAGACCTATCTTTCGTCTCTCAGACTACACACCAGCGGTAATTTTAGCATGTTTTTTTTTAACCACTGTTTGTCGTAAACTTATTCAACGTCGAGTTACGAAAATGCGTTGCAGCAGATCCAACGTCGAGTCGAAGAACACGTTCTCGACGAAGCGAGTTCAATTCTGTACCGCGCGCACACAGCGGTCGGTGCATTATATTGCGCCGTTTGTTATGCGGTAGACGGACTGCTACCTCTCCCTGCACCGTGAGGCCTACGAAGCATGAATACCCTATCTGCATTCTGCATACCAAGCGAGCAGCTTCTCCTCTTCGCGGACCGCGCTACACCGGAGTTCGAGGTGGATGCCTCAAAATTCCTTCGCGTTTTATGTATTTGGGGGAGAGTGGACGTTGGCCAATACCGGTCGGACGTTGGGCGATACCGGTCGGGTTTTTTTATGTTAAAAAGCATCGTGCAGTGGTCTCACTACGAGTTTTTACTCATCTTGTTGCACGCGTCGAAACAAAACGACTGAACTTTGTTTCATCGATTTAGCTGACCTAGAAAAGTTTTTAGCACGATTTATGGATTTAATCCGTTTTTACTTTCTCATCAGTCATAGCTGATGAAGTATGCAGGGCGAGAAAGTATTGGAATGCAAAAAAACTGGTCAGTCAGATTGCGATCTAGAAGCATGTTGTACATGTTTTAGAATGCAAAATGCACGGTTTACCCGTTTGTGTTTGCCTGTAGGTTTGTTCGGTCTGAGAACTCATTAACTGTTGGAAGATACTTCGGATCGCAGAGCAATTTGTGTGTATTTTACATATATATATATATATATATATATATATATATATATACACACATATATATATGTATGGGAGGGTTGGTACTGAATTTCAAATTTATTCGTAAATGCTTTCTGATACGTTACCTTAAATGTGAACATTGTTTTATAAAACATTGTCAATGAAAATGTTAAAAAGTTGTCGAAAATTGTGATGAAAGTATGTTTGGTCCGCGGATGGACTTACATTCAAGTAACCTATACACAATTGGAGATTCAGTACAGCGATGTCTACGTTATCATTTATTTGTTATAAGTCATCTTAACCCTGAATTTATACAGTGTTACCCGGGACTGGGCTGGGTATCAAAAATTCGTTTAATCAAGTGTCGAACAGCCATATTTCGACATGTTATTGTGGGGAATATTAACTAATAAAAAATGAGTTAATGGAGATTCTTTGTTATTCGGGCATACGAAATGTAAAACTTCCCAAGTTGGAAATATATAGCAATATACATTTATAATAACCAATATACTTAAAAAAATGTGTTCAGAATACAATTGCCAAATTACCAAAAGTTAAATAAGGCAAAATAGTGCCTTATTTAGTTACCCTACACAATATGTCAAGGACCAAAATGGAGAATGACGAAATAGTGAATTAAAAAAGGCCTAAATCGCTTAAAATGTTACAAATCGTCTTTTTTGTTTGGTATTTCCCTATTTATATCGTTCGTTCTTTTGGTATTTCGCTATTCATATCGTTCGCCTTTTTCGTATTTCCCTATTTATATCATTTGCCTTTTTGGAATTTTCCCATTTATATCGTCGTTTTTTTGATATTTTGCTATTCATATCGTTCGTCTTTTTTGGTCCTTTGTGTTGTTGAATTCGAAATCGTTGACTTTCTTGATATCCTCAAT
Source organism: Ichneumoninae sp. B BG-2022a (assembly GCA_030522725.1). Classification (NCBI taxonomy): domain Eukaryota; kingdom Metazoa; phylum Arthropoda; class Insecta; order Hymenoptera; family Ichneumonidae; species Ichneumoninae sp. B BG-2022a. The sequence goes on along the minus strand of JAPYZD010001035.1, from coordinate 9,792 downwards.
TGACCAATTCCTAAATTCTACATTTTACTCCTCGTCATTTCTTCCAACCTAACATTCGCTTTCGATACAAATTTATCACATCTTCAAGTCTGCAATGTTACCTTACTGCTTTGAAAACTCGCAACATTGTCCACTCTGCATTCAACGATTGGTGAACTTAATGAAATTCGAGATTCGCGGCTCTTCAATTTTTTTACCTTTACCCTACATATCTTAAAAAAACTGCTATTTTTTGTTACCAAAGTAACGGATATGGTATCTCGCAAATTGAAGTCTCCAGCTTTTTCCTTAAATGGCCGACACTCGTCGACTCTCCTCAACTACCCAAGAGCACCGAGCGCGGCTCACCGTGCCGTGAAGATCGTCCGGTAATTCGTCTTCGGCGTGAATCTGGATCACGTTTGGAGGATGCTGAGGAGCAGTCACGCGGCCTCCTCGCCGACGATTTCCCCGCCCACCGACTGATGGACTCGGGGCTGCGCGTAAGTATCGGCTCACCTCGATATTACCGACTTTAACGCGGATGCACCGGGTTGGCTTTTACTATCGGGTTTTACTACGTACATACGAAACGTACAGTTACAGCCGCGCAGTCCGGAGCGACCGGCGCGTTCCAGTAATGCGGAACGTTCGGGACGCACTCGGCGCCGTTCCTGCGGCTGTCCGGCAACCCGCCTTACACGCACCGAACTGCCATTTACGCGCTTATCTTCTCGTGTCTGTCGAGCATATACGCGCCGGTGGTTGACGGTCCACCGTGTCGCGGACAGCAGCTTATTACTCATCTATCTGGGCCAGCAGAGACATCGGCCATATGGCTCCTCTCTCCCAAGCGGCAACAGCATCGGCAGATTGGCTCGGCGATCGAAGGACTTCTTATTCATCGATTCGCGTTGTCCAGCCGCGCGGGACGAGAAAATGACGAGCGTTTTGTTCGAGCAAACTACCGCGACGATAAACCTCGTTCCTTAATCCTCAATCATATCCGATGATATCTCGATATACCGCGGAGAGATCCACACGTCTGTGAAACTCGACGTACGAACAGATTTTTATTTATTTATTTTTTTTCATGTGTTTTTTTACCTACGATGGAATCTGCGAGAAAACGCTCAGGAGGGAACGCGGGAGAGCCCGGAACGCACGCACGCAGCCCGAGGCGGGCGTGTACGCACATACGTACGCGTGTAGTGTACCGAGTTTCCGTATGAAAAAGTTAAGTACTGTGGGAGCATAAAATGTAACTGTTCAGGGGAGAATCTACTTTGCTGGTGCAATATTTTTTTTTGTTTCTTTGTTTTTTTTTGTTTCTTTGTTTTTTTTGTTTGTTTTCTTTTTTTGCTTTTTTTTTACCGGGTGGATGAGACCATTATAACGATAACTTCCGCACACGTGTTCGGACGCCGCGGCAGACTGTTAGTTCCAGCAGAGAAAGATTCATAAGCCTGAATTATTAATTGATGAATCGTATTAGTGGTTTAATTGTCCGGGGAGCATTAACGATAATTTCTTTAACGCCATCACGCTATTATTCCACGGGTAAGAGCTAACACTACTTCGAGCCTGATATTAACTCTTGTGTAAGAATCTTTTTTTTCTTTTTTTTCATGCTGGGATAATTTGAATTGTTCGTGATTTTTTTTTACTTTACAGAGATGATCGGTTGTCGAGATAGTTTTGAAATTTTTTTTTTGTCGATTCTGGATCAATTTGTCATATATTAAAAAGTATAGTGGCGAATTCGCTGTCAGTGGAAAAAATATATTGGATAAAGCGTTGAAATGACGGGAGAAAATCATTTTTTGTATTACCTCATTTTGGGAAAAGTAACGTTTTTTAGTACTATTTAAAAAAAAGGTTACACAGTAAGTTTACAGAACCGTTTCGTTATCGCCGTGTAGCGGCGATAACAAAAAAGAGATCGAGACAAAAACTTTGCAGTTTTGTTATGCGTGAAAATGTTAATTTGCCAAAAAATGTTCGGTTTCACATATTCGCATATATTTTATCCTGCTGAACGCGAATCGGGCGGCAGTATTAATATGTGAAGGGGAACATGCGTACACTAAAAAAAATTTGTTGGATTAACCAAAATATGGCGATACCATACGTTCAAAGCTGTTATTTGTTTCGTACAAATAAAGTATTGTTTTGTTAAACGATTGTTTGCTTCAATTTATTCAAAATTTGTCGATTGAAACAAACATTTTTGTTGTACCAACAAAATACACCTTTGAACGTATGTCACCACGCGTTTACTTAATTCAACCATTTCTTTTTCTCAATGTAGTCGCTAAAAAAATCATCTTCTTATTTTTAAGAATTTATGATATCAATGACAAAAAATAACAACTTGAAAATATTGACGGGTATTTTTGTTGCTTTGTTGAGTTATGATTAGCAACTGCACTTGGTGAAAAAAACGTGTTAAAAGAATAAATTGAATTTTCTATGTTAAAAAAAAAAAAATTCGGCGAACGGATCGTTAGCGTAGTTAGCTATATTCGAAATAGTTTCGAACGTTCTCGAAACACTCCCGAACGGTATTTACGCGTCTTCGCTAGCTTACAAACACAAATACACATTCGTACAATTTCACATGTACAGACTGAAAATTATTTCAATGCTACTTTCAATTCTACAATTCCATAAGAGATCGAAACGATAACATGTCACCTTGCCTTGACAGACCTTGACAGTCCTGTCGTCAATGTTTCAATAACATATGGAATTGTAAGAATTGAAATACATTTTTTTTCTTTGGCAGTCTGCAAGCGAATTTTTGTTTTCAGAATCTAAAAAAAAAAATTATTTGACGGCCTCCGTTTATTTGGATTAACTAAAATATTTGTTCGATTCAAATAAATATTTGTTTCATTTAAGTAACTATTTACAGAATAAAAATAAATATTTATTTAAATCAAATAAACATTTTACTTAAACCAAATAAACGGTGGCCGTCAAATAATGTTTTTTTCTGTGTATAACGTAAATTTTCTTCGACTCTATCCTAATCTCACCACACTCTCCGCAGTAATTTTTGAATTCTTGGAAAAAAAAATTGAATTTTCTATTTAAAAAAAAATATATACGATGGCTTACCTGGGAAAGGCCAATCTGAGATCGGCCCGAAGTTTATTGAGAAGTTCACTGACCGAGGTGAACTGTCTCAGGGTCATTTCGCCGCTTCCGGATGCATAGCCGGAACTGGAGCTCGTCGTCGATGGAAGAGTCCCATGCGAGTCCTGCGACGTGACAACGGGACGTCGTCCCCATCTCCGCAGCGCGTTCGCATAGTCCTCGGCATTGTACGTCGGGGGTCTCAGTCTCTCCTGTCACACGAACAGAACCAAAAAAATAAAATAGAAAATAAAATTCAAAAATCAGTTCTGATCGCAAGGACGAGCGGTAAAACATAAAACGAGTGATTAGGCATGCAAGGTAGCGATAAACGATGCGCGAACTCCGGCCAATTACAGATTTGCTTCTCCGAGCCATCTCCGAGGAGTCGTGAAAATTATTATGCCACACACCCATGAATATTTCATCGCATCTCCGAGTTTTATGCCATACAATTTGCGCCGTCTCACGGCCGCGACTGTTGTTATTATTATTATTATTATTATTATTATTATTATTATTATTATTATTATTATTATTATTATTATTATTATTATTATTATTATTATTATTATTATTTTTTATTAGACACACACACGCGCGCGCGCTCGCACTCGCGCACTTATATATACATCGCATTGAGCGCATTATCATTGTTTCGCGTCCCGTGTCCGTTTATTCGTACGAGAGGCAGCCGAAGTTCGCATGTAACTTGTTTAAATTATAAATTGAAAAAAAGAAGAAAAAGAAGAGAAAAAAATCTGCCCGAGCGCCGTACATATAATGAAAGTTCGAACGGTAAATGAAGATTCGAGGGGATTGAATACGGTACGAGTTCGAGATTGCGTGCAGAGGAGGTACATTGTGCGCACGGTAATGCAGCAAGTGGGATGGAACGTTGCGAAGAGGGCAGGGAGAGTCACGGATGATTACAAGACCATTAAGACACAGCAGCAGCGGGTAATCCCCCCCGCGGCAGACAGCGAGCCCGGCGCTACGTTGTTCACCATCGAAACTCCTTCGACGGTAGATATACATAATACCCGAAGCAATAAACAACGTCTCGGTGAGCTCGATCGGGGAGGAAGAAAATTAATGACTTTAAAGTGCGTCTAATCTGGACTGAAGGTGATGCGGTTAATTCGATGCGAAAGCTTGCTTAGGAAAATAGGATTGTGTCAGAGAACGAAAAAAATCGTCGTAAATTATTGCATGTAAAAAAAATAAGAAAAAAGAAAATGGAGGTGATGCGGTTAATTGGATGCGAAACCTTGTTTAGGGAAATAGCAACGGAAATGGCACAAAAATATCTCCATAAAGTATCGAATGTCATGAAAGAAAAACGAGAGAAAAGCCGAAACGAAAGTGACGCGGTTAATTGGACGCGAAACCTTCTTTAGGAAAATAGAAACGGGTCACAAAAAGAAGAAAGTTGAACATTGAAATTCTCACATCACGTACTCGGAAAAGTTGAAAATTGAAATTTTCATATCGGTTCCTCGTAACAATTGAAAATTGACATTTTCATAGTGCTTTTTCATAATGTTCCTTCATTTGCGAAGCTTCTTCTATGAGAAAGCATTTTCTGTATTTTTGCGAAATTCTTCGCGAATAAAGGAACATTACGAAAAAGCGATATGAAAATTTCAATTTTCAGCTTATATGAGGAAGCGAAATGGAATTTTCAATTTTCAAGTTATATGAGGAAGCGAAATAAAAATTTCAATTTTCAACTGATATGAGGAAGCGAAATGTAAATTTCAATTGTCAGCTTATATGAGGAAGCGAAATGGAAATTTCAACATTCAACTTTATGAGGAAGCGAAATGACAATTTCAATTTTCAACTGATATGAGAAAGCGAAATAAAAATTCCAACTTTCAACTCTTTTCAACGTCAACGTCGCGATCGACTTTTATGCAAAATGGCATGCCGATTCAGGTTCAGCAAGAAAAAGACACCACCGTCGCGCTTCACTTTGTCGGATCTGTGCTCAGTGCAAAAAAATACATGGAATTATGCACTCCTGAATTTTTTTTTTGCACTCTCGACTTTTTTACCAAGAAATACAAATGCCTCTTCATGTAGCCTTTGCAACCCCGTCATTTCCATCATCTTGTGTATGTCATGTCACAGAACATGAAAGGCACCTGGGTTTTTCCGCATTGCCATCGGGAAGCGAAAAACCACCGTTTGAAAATACGCCAAATGACAAATTTCTGCAATATTGGCTATAAAAATTCTCGATAAACTTTTTTCGTTAGTCGTCGCTCCGGGACCATGTTTAGTGTATTTTTCCACGTTGATCACGAATCGATCACTCATTTTATTCATAGGTGGATAAAATATTTAATATGTAAAATTGCTTCTAAATTATAGTACTAATTTTTCATGAAATTTATAAAATTCAAAATGACATTAAATTTATACGGTTCGATCGATTCTCTCCAAATTTAATAAGGATCGTCGGGCGATCACACTCCATCGATATAGAAGTTGCTGCTTCGATAGCGGAAAAATTGTAAGACACTGACATTTTTGAAGAAATTAAAAATCGCGTACAAAAAAACTGAAAATTGTTAAAAGAAATTTTAAACAAACTGATTATTAAACACATACGCCGTGTGTGAAATTTCAACTTGATCATTCGAAGCATTCTCGATTTATAGCGGTTTGAATTTTCACGCACACGTGGACGCGCACGCGTAGCACGTAATGCACGTAATCTAAATACAATAAAATTTTTCGATGTTTTGGAACATTATGAACACGTTTTCGATAAATTACCAATTTGGTTTTCACCAAAACAAAACTTCTTCTGTGGGGAAGCAAAAATTCCGCAAAGTACCTGACGTAAAAAGACAAGAGGAAAGACGAAAATGAACGTGATGCGGTTAATTTGATGCGAAACCTCCTTTAAAAAAATAGGAACAGGTCAGAAAAGAAAATCTCCATAAAGTATCGAATGTAACAAAAGTACGAATAAAGACAAAAAAAGGAGATGCGATTAATTCGATGCGAAACCTTATTTAGGAAAATAGCAAAGAGTAAAAATCTTTATAAAGTATTACACGTCAGAAAACATCGCCATAATCGCCATAAAGTATCGCATGTAAAAAACCAAGAGGAAATATGAAAATGAACATGTCAAACAGAGAGTAAGGATAATAGGCGCGACGCATGTTCTATAATAGCACGAGCATCGCGAACCCACGGGCGCTCGACAATTTCACGCTGTCGCCGGAAGTCGAGCGTACAACCATCTTTGATGGAGTTGGTAGGAAAAAAAAGAAATATAAAAATAAAAAATAAGTGGGGAAACTTGTGGTTAAGCCTCGCATCGAGAATCGCCTCGGAGTCTCTCATTTGCGGTCGGTATTCTCGCGCCTGGGAGAGCCCCTTGCACAGTGTCGCGACGAGGAGCGTCGAGCGACTGCCTCACATCGAGCCTTCGGGCCGCGAACCGGAAGTGCCTAACGCTGGCGCGGTATACTGCTACGTCGAGAGACACCGCAGCTATAACGACTGATAAACCGTAGACAAAACGCCGTACAGGTATCAGTCAACAAAACCGGATCCGCGCACACGTGTACATACACAGCGAACTGGATGGTTGCGATTAAATAAATTAACTAGTCCATCATTCCATCGAAACTCGGCTCAATTAATCTTCATTAATTCTTGTACGTCCGATACCGAAAAAATAACTTGGAAAGTCTTATTTTATTCATCATTTCATTTCATATACAAAAAAAAAAAAAAAAAAACTTTAAAAGTCTCGATTCAACGAAAGTCCTATAAAGTAGGTGAAATATTGCAAATATCGAACGAGTATTACAAAGTATGTCAGCCATTTTTGCACTTTGAATGATGCAAATAACATTACTGTAACGAAGATAAATTTATCGAATACTACGAAAAAATCTTTTAAAAAGTCGTTTTATTTTTTGTCGCTTAGAAAGTCTCATCTTACAGGAAATTGAGTGAGGCAGGTAAAACGTTGCAGCGAGAACCCGGTCAGAGGTACAGCAGGTGTGTCATCCAGTTTTCCGATTCATACGATGCAACAAAAAAAAAGCTAAAAATAGTTTTAAAACATTTTTGACCGCTGGGAAAGTCTTAACGTATAGGCAATTGAGTAAAGCAGGTAAAATATTGCAGCGTAGATCTGGGTCAGATACAGCAAGTGTGTCATCCAGTTTTGCACTTTATATGATGGAAAACATAATTTTCCTTTTTTAAATTGCAATACCGATTTTTTGTTTTTTTAAGTTAAATTTATTATCCTTCAGAAAGTTTCATCGCATAGGAAATGGGATGAAACTGGTCAAGTACAGCAGGTATATCATCCAGTTTTGCATTTTGTAAAAATTAGTTTTTTGTTTATCGCTTAGAAAGTCTAATCTTAACGAGTGTTTGCCAAAGAAAATAATTAATTATGTACTATGCTACACTGAGCGAAGGATCTGGTAAATATGACTATAACGCTTGAGAGATTTTACCGTAGCACTTTTTTTTTCCTTCCCCAAGTTCCCCTTATGGCTCTGGCCATTTGTCTGGCATCAAGCCGCTTTTCCTCATTTGTTTCAAGTACTTCAATTTTCGCTTGTAAATGCGCGTCTGCAGCCGCTTTCCCCCTCCCCCTACTGTATCGCATTTGGACGAGAACACAGGGAAACTGCAGAAAATCTGCATCGATACAGCCGGTCATTCCAACCGAGTCATGATGTTCGCATTCTTATACTTCGAGTACGAGAACACCAATCCTTAGAATTCGACCTTCCACTCGACGGTTCCAATGTGTCAGTTAGTGCACGGTTAGGCGATCACCTATCCAAGTACTGACCGCGAACGATTCAGCTTGACTCTGGGGAGCACCGAAGCCCTAGCACACCATACACCATACACCATACACCATACACCATACCACCATACTACCACACCACCATACACCATAAACCATACCACCACACCACCACACCACCGTACCATCATACACCATACACCATACACCATACCACCATACCACCATACCACCATACCACCATACCACCATACCACCATACCACCATACCACCATACCATATGAGTAGTAGAGAACTACGGCGTCACCTATGGTATCATGTACCGGATTTATAAGCGTTTTTCGAAGATATTATGGTAAAAATTCTTGGAAAATCTGAGACTTTCCGCCATAGGTGGCACTCTAGTGCCCTACTACTGCTATGGTAATGGTGTGCTACGGCAATTTTTCTTATATGATCGGTATTTTTCACTAGATCCCTCTCCCAGTGTATACTTTGATGGCAGGGATAGTATCCAGTTTGGCACTTTGCACGATGTAAAAAAAGGGAGTGCAGGGACAGGGAGGAGGGAGGGAAAGGAGGAATTCGTTAGCAGAGTGAAAATTATTAAACAATTAGCGCGCGCGCGCGCACGCTATCCTTTGATAATAGTGTAATCATACGATGGAATATGCGCCGCTTTCTGATACGGTATAATGAAGTTTCGCCTGAATGAAAACAAGCGGCCACTTTGCGCGAAGCGCACTCCTCCAGCTGCGATATAGCGGCACAGCGCCCTCTCTCCCTCTCTGCCCTCGACTATATGCGTACAGCAGAATTTATTTCCCGACTAGGCTGACGCCGCGAATTAATCACGTTAATCGCTGGTTATTCGAGCTAACGTAGTAGCCATTTATCGAGGTCGTTAAAGGTAATACGACGAGAGAACACGAACGAACACGTGCACACATACACACGGATTCTCGAACGAATCGTACGGGACGCAAACGAGGTTCTTGGGAGGGCCAGATATCGGGCTTCGAGTATATTCTACTGAGGTTAACTCCTGCCAACCGGATTTCTGGCCGGCGAAACGTATCAGCTTCTTCCCACATTGTTACTCGCTTGACTGATAAGAAAAAAAGAGAATGGCTCAGATGTTAACGTACCTATCGCGTGTCGTCGTCGCGTTCACCGGAACGCTGATAAGTCGACGCATGGAAAGCGCGTACAGGCAAATTATATACACTCGGTTTTTACAGTTTTCCCTGCGATGACAAGCGCATAAATATTATAATACGCAACGCGCTGCAGAATAATAACGTTAGGATGAAAAAAAAATTTACATGATTATAAAGTTCATCGTGTCCTCATACGAATTCTATCATACGAATACTCACCCGAATACTCATGCGTATACTCATACGAATACTCATACGAATACTCATACGAATACTCATGCGAATGCTCATGCGAATGCTCATGCGAATACTCATGCGAATGCTCATGCGAATACTCATGCGAATACTCATGCGAATGCTTATGCGAATACTCATGCGAATGCTCATACGGATGCTCATACGGATGCTCATACGAATGCTCATGCGAATACTCATGCGAATACACATGCGAATACTCATGCGAATACTCATGGGAATACACATGCGAATACTCATGCGAATTCTATCATACGAATTCTATCATACGAATTCTATCATACGAATTCTATCATACGAATTTTATCATACGAATTCTATCATACGAATTCTATCATACGAATTCTATCATGCGAATTCTATCATACGAATTCTATCATACGAATTCTATCATACGAATTCTATCATACGAATTCTATCATACGAATTCTATCATACGAATTCTATCATAC
>JAPYZD010001034.1:0-43023 GCA_030522725.1 Ichneumoninae sp. B BG-2022a | reverse complement strand
TTTCGTCCCAAAGATGATATTTCGTCCCAAAGATGATATTTCGTCCCAAAGATGATATTTCGTCCCAAAGATGATATTTCGTCCCAAAGATGATATTTCTTCCAAAAGAAGTAGTTTCTTCCTCGATCTTTTCCCCTCCTTCCTGAGCAGTAATGTATCGAATCGACAGTGGTGAATAGAGCGTAGGGAAGTTATATATTTAACTGGTGTGATGCAGCGCGCCCATTGAAAACGACGAAAAGTGTCCCGGATGCTGATGCTGCTGGTGGTGGCTCTCGAAATCACGGGAAGTACTCCGATGGTCCATGAGCTCCCAGCAACGTAATACGCACTCGGTGCTTCAACCGATTCTTTTGATGTCTTTTTTTATTTCACTGTACTCTTTCTCTCTCTCTCTCGTGGTCCAACGAGGGAGGGTATATAAACGAGATCCAGCGAGCTATCTCTACGCTCACCGTACGAGCAAAGGCCTCGGGGCTCGTACGCGGCACTCGGAAGTTCGCTCTGCCCTGGAAGCCGCGCGGACACTCTTCAACGAATCAATCGAATCACTGCACCGGCCGACATCCGGCCTCACTTCGACTATACGACGACGATACGTCACACAATTCTTCCTTTTTTTACTTTTCTTATTACGCGCTTATCTCCATTATCAACTCGGCAACACCTTTTTTGCACGACAGATAATTTTTTGTTGTTTCTTTTTGGTAACGCTTATTTTTCTACGGGGATATTTGCAAGAAGATTCGACCTATGTGTTTTTTTTATCTTCGAATTATCGTGAAAATTGCGACGCACGAAGTCCGGCAGGATTCATATTCTCCCTCTGAAAGCGGCGTGTGTGTCCCTCCTTTCACTGAGCGTACACACACTCGATGACTCTCTTCCTACGGCCCGTCGTCCGCACTTCCGTTTTCTCCGCTCTTTCGCTCCTTGCAGATACGCCGTCGAGCGATTTTTAATCCTCCTCGACTCACTGAAACACTTCGCGTATCGATGAATTTTAATTGTACCTTGATTCTATATTTTGCCCGGACGCGTTTATTGTTCTTTTTTTTAATAATCAGTCTCTGTGTGTCTCTCCTATTTTTTTTTTACTATTGATCGACGGTATTCCCGTTAGCTCGTTGTTCTGTATCTCGCGCTCGCACGATTCTCTCACGCTCTTACTTTCTTTCTCTCGCTCATTCGCCTATCTCTAGGGAAAAAAAATAATAATTGAAATATATATATATATGTATATATACTATTTACTCTAGAGAACGGAGTAAGTAGGCTCCATCGCGAACTGAAACTGAAGCAACGTGCAAGGGACCGCGCGGTCTTCTATCTCGTCCTCTCTATCCTATCATTTTGAGGCCCAGCTCCGGTCCGTGGTCCCCCTCGCCACTCGCCGGCTCTCACTCCTCCTCCTCCGCAGCCTCTTCCTTCTCCGCATCCCTCTGTACCCCCTCAAAGCTCTCATCACCGTCACACTCACTCGACTATTAATATAAAAGGGGGTTCCTCGACACTCTGCACGGTAATTCGTGACCGCTCCAACTTTGCCGATTCATTTTCACGTACGTAGGCCCACAAAGCGTCGGACATTTCACCCGGTCATCATCTTTTCTGTATCTGCGAGTACCAAATAATAATAACAACGATAATGCCATCATTGTAGCGAAATATAACCGAGCACTCGTGCTTTCTCTACGGTCGATCCAAACAGCTGATTTTTCAGCCTTAAAAATCTATCAAAGTACAAAATTGCTTCCACCCACAATAGCGGCTGTTTCTCTGGCGAGCGTACGTATTTTTTTTCGTGGCCTATCCGTTCGGCTCGTTAGGATTAATCTAGCTTAATCAACGACTAAGATTTGACTCTATGTGACGTCCACTTCCGAAGTCGCGTCAGCTGTGTGGTACGTTTGGGCGAAGTATCGTACTTTTTCGGCTTCCTTGCAGAAAGCAGAAAGGTTTCACCTGCGTATAGTTCATTATCGGAGCGAGTATAAATGTAGTCGCGTTACATCGATAAAAGCTTCGATCGCTCGTGGTCGTCAACGGGTTCGAACAAGCGTGATCATTTATGTGTCAGTCCTGCCCGGACGCTGCCTCTCGTGGTTGCCATGGATACTCCAGTATGGCGCGGATGCGCACATGGCGTGTTTGTGTCAGCGGTGTCGTCGTCGAGGAGCGTGAGATAAATTCTCACGTTTAGGTCTGTTATCGCGTGCTTGGAGTTCATACTTCTCGATTGACCCACTTGCTAAACTGACCGAAAGTCTGTTGTTCCACGATTCGTCGGTGTCACGATCGAAAAAAAAAAAAAACACTGCGACTCCGCGCGTGTAACGCGGCGCGCGCGCTCGTGAACTTCGGTTGTTTGCGTATGGACTTTTTGTTTTTTACTCTTGTTGTTCGAGGTAACGAGATACTTTACCAGTTTGCTGTTTGCGACTAGTCGCCTACAGCGGTGATATTTGATACTCGACGGTTTGTCATTCTCGATGGACAGTGTTGAGCGTGAGTAATTACTGTTATTGGACTCGTTACTTTGTAACGGCTTCATTGCGATTCATAACCCCTCGAACAGCTGTTAGACTGTACGTCGTACACGATACCATTTTTATTATCGTACACTCGTTCAATTAAGCTGAAATTTTTTATTGGAGATTTTATTTTCGAACTATTATTTTTTTTTATTTCGTTTCTCAGTGCCAGCAGCGCGTGCAATTTTCGAGGTTTTAGGTTATTCTTAATTCAATTCCCTCGCGTTCTGGCCAACCCGAAAACCAACCGGTCGATTCGTGCACCAAACTAACTCTGATTCCGATCTTCGAGAGGCTGATTTTTCAGCGATTTAAGAAAATCAACCGTAATACCAAAGTCAGTTTGGTGCAACAATCGACTGGTGAAGTTAGTGTAGATTGTTAGAAAACAAGACAAATCCAACTCAAAGTTTTACAGTTGGATTCACAAACATTGACTATTCTTTGTATATTGCTTAGATACCAATATAATAATAATAATAATAATAATAATAATAATAATTTCACTGTTTGCAGATTTTTTGCTGTGTAGCTAATCGATAGAAACAGAGACAACTGACTGTGAGCTTGTGTATTGTGATGATGTTTGCTCATGGCACAGATCGTCACACACAGTGCAGAGTACAGAGTGAGTACCAGATGTGCTCAAACTTCTAGACTATTATTTATGACCCTGATATCCGTACGACATCAAATTTCATCTTTGGCAAGTCACTCTCAATGCACTGCTTACGAAGAAAAAAAAATTGTTCACCTATAGAATTTTATTCTCTAAGTGAACTTTCCTCACCAAAGTTTGTTCGATGGACAACACAGTTGCTTGTTGCTATAACTTGTTGAAATTTAGTCTCATGCGGATATTTTCAGGGTTATCGCTATTCAAGTCAGCGACTCCAAAATTCATTGACTTTTCGTTTGCAGGTTTCGAGGCAGCTCTGATGCTCTGATACAAGTATGATAGCGTCGCTGTACCTTTGGCAATTCGGCTCCGACATTCCCACATTCGATGTCAGGTATAGACGACTGCGCTTCGCAGGAGATAGAAGTGAGCACGTCGTCCAATTCCACGAGAAACTCGAAGGAATTTAGTTTCCTACGGTCAGTTCTCGATACCAATAAATGCCATGATCTCCGCGGAGTCGGTAAGGAAAGCACCGTATTTGGAGACGGAGATGCGAAACTACTGGAGCTGGAAAAACGTGAGTTCGTTAAAAATTGGATCCTCGCTCAGGAGAGTGCCGCAACTTCTCCACAAAGATCGTGCCCGCTGTCTCCGGTGCCCAGCACGACAGCGAACAGTTCCATCGCGAAGCGTACAGCGGACTCGCGCATTACCGATTATCAATGGAAACGCGTCCGTCGAGATATCGATGCGAAAGAAAATTTTGGAGTTTCTCCGATCGACCGATCGCGGCAAATACTCCGCGCTCCGGCGACCGCGCGGAAGGTCGTTGTCATCGAAGACGAAGAGCCGCGGGACCGAGAATCGCAGGTTTCTATCAATACATCGAACAACGATTCGGATAAAACATGTATGAATTCCCCCGTCGAAAATGGGAATTCGACTTCCTCGACGTTAAACGCCAGCGGCTCGTCGTGCAAATTTCTCGGGGCCAGAGCCAGGAAGGAGCGCCGAAGTTCGATCCCCGAATCGTCGAGGATGCCGGAAGCGTCGGCGTTGTCTTCGCCGATTGTGGAAATCGACCGTGCGGATATCGACCACGGGTCCACGAGATACTCGCGGAGAAATACGAAGAACAGCCAACGAAAGGAGACGTCGAGGAGTTTCTGGATCGCGGCGGATGAAAGTCCGACTAAGCTCGCGGCGAAGAGCAGCGCTCGACGAAGTCACGAGGATAAAATGATACGAGAAAAATTATCGTCCTTCTCTCCCTTTCACGGGAGCGTGAATACAGCCGATGACATGAGAATCGAGAAACAAGATGAATCGCCGCGTCGGTTTTCCTGGCACGGAGCTAAAAACAGCCCAACGAGGCTGGAATCGGGATCGACAGCGAGAAACAATAATCTGCAGCGTCTTGTCCGCCAATCGTCGAGACTGTCGAACGCAATATCGGCGTCCTCGGTAATTGGCGGGAGCGATTGCATAGAGGTCGAATCGAGCACTACGAATCCCGTCGAGGATGAAATACAGATTGAGAGCGACAGCGACGCTACGGTCAGCGACTTCATAGAGGACATCGAGACGCAGAATCAGCGAGCTGTGGCGATGAGTAAAAATATCTGTGATATCGAGGACGCTTCCCAGGCCTCCGTTGAACGAGGATCGAAGTGTGCTCGGGAGGAATGCTGCGACTCCGACGAGACTTACTACTCGGACGGCGATCGCGCTACTCGACTGCGATCTTCGGCACCTTCGTCGTCGAAAAATTCGCAAAGAATATCCGAGGACAAAAGCGATGTCGTCATCAGCCAGGTGACTTCTCCGCCCACGGACAATTTTGAGATATCGGCGTACGCCGCTCCGTTCAATAAATCGAAGGAGGACAGCAAGAAGAAAAAAGCCAAAAAGTAAACAGTTCAGCGCAGAGCTGGGCAGTACTTTTCAATACGTATAATTTTATCGAGAATTTATTTTTTTAAATTCCATTAAAAAAAGAAGAAGGGACCTTTCTCAGTTTTCTGAAAGACATTCGTCAGAACACTTTTTTGTCTTAAAAAAAAAAATTAATAATAGTGAAGAATAGACAAAAAATAGCCTCAACCGACGAATTATGAAAATTTTACTTAGCGATTGTTTACAATGACGAAGCCATGTGCAAGTTATTCTGCACCTTTTTTTAAATAAAAAATCTAGATAATGTTTAACGTTATGAACTTAATTGCGAAAAGTACTTGGAAAATACTCGAATCACAAAAGTACTTCATGAACTACTTTTGATACTTTATACTTTGTACTTGAAGTAATTTTGGTACTTTGCCCAACTCTGGTCTAGCGCTTATTTCATGAGACGAATAATGCTTCGGTGTTTCTACAACTGTTCGTTTTCTGTTTCAGAGGAAGCTTGGCGGCGAAGCTTCAATCTCTCGTCAGCTTGCAAGCGTCGAATTTGCGCATATGGCGACATCAAATGTCTCAGCCGGACTTCAAGGGTTCCCGCGTGCAGTTCGTCACGGTGAAAATACGAGAGCGCGAGACCCGCTGGGGCAGACACTATATCACAGCGACCGTTATCGCGGATTCGCACTGTTTATTGAAGAGTGTGTGCCAGGGGAACTCGACGAGCCAGATAAAAGCGTCGTCGCTCGAAAGACGAATGGTCACGCTTGTGATTATTCCACCCATAACCGGTAAGGTGATAATACGCTCGGACAGCGCCCTAAATATTTATCCTCCCTGGGATGTTATGGATCGGGATGGAAAAGTATTGAACGTCGTATATTTTAACGTAATACCCAATCTAGGCGATGTCGACGCCGGCGGGATGTCGGAAGCACGCACGTGCGAGAGAGTTATACAGAAGTTCGATTGTCCTTGCATTCACGCGAATGCGATCGTCGACTGTTGTCCCGATAAATTTACCGACAGAAAACCGAGTGTGATGCGAGCATTGTTTGATTCGTGAAGCTCGGTCAGGTCGAGCAATAATTTCGTTAAAACTATCGATTATGTTCTTGATTTTTCATTTTGTTTGTTTTATAGAATGAGAGTCTTACCGAATGTGCATCCGCGTTGCGTTCATGCCGAAGATCTTTTTAGTCTATTATTACACTTTGGAGAGCGTTCACCGCTCGATCAGCAATGTTTACGTTGTTACGCGGAGTTGACTGATGGTGAACGTCGAGCGGTAAACAGTGATCGGCTGCTTATCGCTCGAAAGAGCGATATTTCTGTGACCTCGAATAGAAAAACAGACCAATTGTGTTTCGATGAAATCTTCTTTCAGTAAGTTTTCCAGCGTATTCGCAGTGACTGTAAAGTCTAATGAGCTCAGTGATAAGGGTGTAATAGCTTTTAATATTTATTGTAACGAGCGTGCCTTGTAAAGCGCGTTCGACGAGCGAAGGCGCACCGCCTTAGATAGAGCGAGGAAACTGTGATTTGCGCTCTTGCCGACGTTGTGATATAGTTACCATCGTTACCATTAAGTTTTCTACATCGAAAATATAGTCGAAGCTATGATAAATATACCTAAATAATTTTGTACCGTTTCGTGAGGCGGTACCGGTGGATCGACTGAAAATAAAATTTGTTTCCAATGTGGAAAGTTATTTTCTCGCCGCGCGTTTTCCCACTAAACCACGGTGGATAATCGCGATTCCTGATACACCGACGGCACTGCTTCGTGTGCGATTCGCAGTCAGCTGATTGTCGTTGACTATCAGATGTTTGCATGACAAGCTTCGCTCTCGATCCAGTATTAACCAGTGAATATATTCTCCCAGTGAATTCTAAAATCTTGCGACAATATCGACTTGCGGATTAAAGAATTTGCGTTGTTTTAATCGGTGTCCGTGTGTTACGGTGCTACGGAAACTGGTAAGTTTTTTATTTCGTTGGCCTTTAAACCGCACTCGCACGCACGGAAAAATAAATTGGTAGCTAAGTCGTCTAATTGTCACGATGTGTCATCGTCAATGAGCGATCAACATTCCCCGTTTGCGTTTTGTGAATACGCTTTGCACTTGCAATGAATACTTACACAAATGTGGCAACATTTGTAAATAATTGATACGACTGAAATCCCGAAATTGCACTTAACCTATGCGTCTTTGAATATCGAAGGTACAATGTCGATTGGTCAAGATCGGCCGGAGCTCTACGAGGAGGTTAAATTGTATAAGAACGCCCGGGAGCGAGAGAAGCACGACAATCAGGCCGATCTCTACGCTGTAGTCAACACTCTCCAACACTTGGAAAAAGCTTACATCAGAGACTGCGTTACCCCGAAGGAGTACACAGCGGCGTGCAGCAAGTTGTTGGTGCAGTACAGAGCTGCGTTCAAGCAGGTGAGTGTCTTGCATTTCGCATTATTTGTACAGTCCCATTTATTTTCAGGTTTCAAGGTTTATTGTGTGAAATTGTATTAGACAGTGATTTTACTGCGTTCCTTTACATCATCGGTCTCTTGCCAACCCGTCGGTACCGACACTAGTGCAATTAGAACATGTCCAGAGAGCACCACCTGACGCATCAATAAAATTAGAAATAATGACAAAAAAATAGTGTTGAAAAAGATATGAATAAAAAATGCAGATACTTTTAGTCACCTCCATTTTGGTAACTATTTATATATTTTCATAACTATTTTGGTAACTATTCAATTTATATTCATATACATAATCATTCCACAGCATAACAATTTATATTTTGTTTTCTCTCGTTTCGAATCTTGGATTAACATTTTTTTTGTTGCAATATTAGGTTCCAAACAATCAGTTTCTGGCGGTACATGCTGTACTTCCGCATTATGAGAACCGTCCTGTTCATTTACAGATTTCAAATTAATTTTATGAAATTATATTCGATGGTAAGCATTGGTTTATATTAGGTTTTTCGTCAGCCCGTGGATACTAACACCAATGCAACTAGAACATTTCATACGAGTACGAAGACCGACGGATAAATAAAATTACAAATAATAACAAAAAAAAAATAGTCATGAAAAATATTGATAATTTTCATAACTATTTTGCTAACCATCCATTTTACTTTCATGTACAAAATCGTCCTACGGAATAACTATTTTATTTTATTCTTCTCTTGTTTGGAATCTTGGAATAACATTTTATTTTTTGCAATTTTAGGTTCAGAGCGATCAGTTTCCGACGATAGATGCCTTCGCGAGGGCCTTCCGACTGGACTGTCCGGCCGCTCTGGAGAGAATCAAGGAAGACCGGCCTATAACGATAAAGGACGACAAGGGTAACACCTCGAAGTGCATAGCCGACATAGTATCCCTCTTCATCACGTTGATGGACAAGCTGCGGCTGGACATAAAAGCCATGGACGAGCTACATCCTGATTTACGAGACCTCGTCGACACGATGAATCGGCTGAGCATCCTGCCGAGTGACTTCGACGGCAAGAAGCGAGTCGCCGAGTGGCTGCAAACC
The DNA here is from genome assembly GCA_030522725.1 of Ichneumoninae sp. B BG-2022a. Taxonomy (NCBI): domain Eukaryota; kingdom Metazoa; phylum Arthropoda; class Insecta; order Hymenoptera; family Ichneumonidae; species Ichneumoninae sp. B BG-2022a. The sequence continues at coordinate 34,411 of JAPYZD010001034.1, read as the reverse complement.
CTCAGCAGTATGACCGCCTCCGACGAGCTCTCCGACGCTCAAGTGAGACAACTGCTGTTCGAGCTCGACACATCGTTCAACGAATTCAACAAAGTGCTTCACAACTCTTAAACTCCATCGACGTTCAGGCGTTTTGCTTACCGAATAATTTTCTATTCAACTATCGCGCGTACAAGGTCAATGGAAAAAAAAGAAAAAAAAAACACGTCTCGTCGTCGGGACGGACAGTAAGGTAAATAAGCTTCTCATCACTCTTTGAATTCGTCGGATGGATGGGTTAATCGATGTTTCGCGCATTTCACGCGTATTCACTGATTTTTTTTTATATTCCGATACACGATAATCGGATCGAACAAGTCGCACGAATGGTCGATAAACAGAGCCGACTACTTGTATAATAGATTAATAAAGTTAACGATAGTTTATCTAAACGAGAAGACGAGTCTTTTACCTTCCGGAGTTTTTTTTTTAAAACTCACAATAGCTCACACTGAATCATATACGTTTTTGCTTCTCCATGAAAAGCTTTGTTTTTATGAAGAAAACAAATTTCGTGATTTTAATGGAAACCTGTTCAGGATGTTCCAAAACATCGGAAAATCATATTTAAAAAGAATGACTGGACGTGTGTGTGTCTCAGAGCCCTAAAATTGAAACTCTTATAACTTGGGAGAGGCTTGAACTATGAAGTTCAATGAAGTTAAATTTTGAACAAAATACTTTCACTCATAAAAATTTGACGCACTTTTGAAGTTTGCTAAAAAAACTCTGCGCACGCATCTTACAATTTTCGAGCGATCGGGCCAAAAAGTTGCGCGCAAAGGGACTATTATCGACCGATGGTCCATATTTTGACAATTCGTTTAAAGGACTTTCACGAATTTTTCAGATACAGTCGTACAGGTCGAGGGTCGCAGTGTTTACGGAAGCCGCGATGTTTTGCCGGTTAATTCGGGATCTTCCTTTGATCTTCGTGAAACGGACTCTGCGAATCGTATTTACGGGGCGAAACAGCCAGGGGGAGGTGGTACTGGGTATGCAAATTTTCGGGGTCGAGAGAAGCTCCCTGCGGCTCACACGCGCGGAATACAATAAAGGCCAAACTATTGACCAAAGTAAACTGAATTAAGCCCATCTAAACTAACAACCAACATCGGCACGGTGAAAATAGGATCTAAGGGTTGCGCGGAAGCGATGGAATTCGGCGGACATGGGAGAATGCCATGGCACGAGAGAAAGAGGAGAGAGTGCGGAGGGTCGCGAATTTGCATGCAAGAGAAACGTCATTGGAGTATCGAGAGCCGGTGAAGCATACCGTGGAGCTACTCAAAGTTTTATACTATTTATGCAGCCAACCCGGCATCCAAGCTGCCCCCATCGCAATTGAATGCTCTTAATTGGCCCGATCGCTTTTACCCCGTTATATTTATTTTTCAATCGATCGGACTTTCCTCGAGGAACGTTTTTTTTTTCCTTTTGCATAAGCGCTGTTCGCATTACGGCTCAGCGAGTCATGCGGGCTCTCTGGTCGGCGCCCTCCCGTTCGAGTATCAGAAACCGAGCGTGTCACGTAACGCTGTAGCGAGCAGGTGTTCTCTTCTCCACCCTACGTGGCTCTTTTTTTATACTCCTTTTTTGGACTTGACGTTTCCCTTTCTCATGCCCGAGCGCGATAAGAGCTCGCTCAAGAGCTTCTTTATGACTCCGGCTGCTGCATACGCGAGCGAGCCGCGTCTGTGAGATAGCGATTCCACCGTGGATGCCGGACAGTATCTCCCGGACATTGGCTCTCTTTGTAATCGAATTTCCGGTATTGGCAGAGCGCCGTGCGCCGAACTCCACGGTCGGTGTAGTTTATCTCCCGTTCACCTTCACTCTCGCGGACTTCTCTAGCAATCGAACAAACCGACTGCTGCGAGGTTTATCTTTCCGAGCACGGCCGTTTGCGAATCTCTTGCGCATGAAACCTTCCACCGAACTCCCGGGCCTCTCTTCGCCGTGTACCGATTACGACCTTCCTCGCGGACCGTAAAGACCCCGCGCACTTCGGCGCTGAGCTAAACACGCTTTTTTTATTTCTCGTCGCTCCTTTATTTATCGGTCATTCCGCACGTCGCTCCGCGGGGATCGCGCAAGGCGTGACTCGAATTGAAAGTGTTTCTCGCGTTACAATGTAATTCGCGCGGCCCTAAACGCTCGCTGTAATAGAAGATTCTTCTTCTATTACACTCTTTTCCCCCCGACGAGCGAAAGATACTCGCTATAAATTTAAATTTATGCATCGTCGCGTTTCCTCATCGCGGAGTGTTGTAATTTATGGGCGGTAAACAAGAGGTTTGCAAGTTTAACGAAACAATTCTCGTCCGCAAATATTCGCATTTTTGTTTTCATGCTAATTTTATAATATTTTAGGTAAAAATACATTTTCTTGAGTGAAGTTGAAAATTGGATTTAAAAAATAGGATCTTGGAGGACAAGACATTTTAAAAAATTTACAAACCTTTTTTTTAATGTGCGTTATAATTAACTACCTACTGGTAATTTTATAGGCGATTGTTCGCGATAGCATACGCTCGTAATGCGGACGAGGGGAGAGCCAAGGAAAAAAGCCGATGGTAGTAAAATCATAAAGCGCCGTCTGGGCTCCAATAACTCTCGGTTCATTCATAACATTTTTATACGGCCTGTTCTCAAGCAGTCGAGACACATTGCCACCGGGCGCACCGAGACCGGGATATCTGGAATTGATCCGGCGGACAGGAATGAGCGGGTAAGGCTGCGGGGACTGTGCTCGAGAGTGCGGAAAATATAAAAGTGAAATATCGTTCTCTATATATTCGACTCGCGCCGAGGGTACGACTCGAAGGAACGGCCACTTCGATCTACGTTTTATTCCGTGAAATTCTCTGGAAATGCCAGATTCTCTCTTGGCCCGTCCCGTCGATATCTCATTCGCAATCAGATTCGCATCGTGATTTAGTTATAAACTCCGTACAGACACTCCGGAAAAAAGGCAACACGCTACAATATTATAAAGAAAAGAAATAACAATAATACAAATAAATAATAATAATAATAATAATAATAATAAATTGTAATAATAAAAAATAAAAAATAAAATAATAATAATAAAGAAATAAAATAATATCGTATAACATGACACTAAACGGTCCGGCACGATTCAAAGTGTACCGCGACGGACAGGCCGCTACGTAAAATAAGAGCGACGTAAGAATTTGCAATTTCGTCGTCGTCTCGCCGGTGGGTCGCCGCTCGTCTGTATACGAATTCACAATGCGATGCTCACTCCGTTGTTGCTTAAAAAGCATATCGCATACGGGAAACGTGAGATGGTTGCGGGATAACTTTTCTAGTCCCGATGCATGGTACACACGTTTGAGTTCCACGTGAGGTTTAGCCTCGCGCAACTTTATACGACGAACCGACGGCTCGAACGAGCTCGTGGGATCCGTGCGCGCGTGCGAAAAACCTGCGCACACGATTTTTCAGTGTGTACTAGACGGATCGCTATCCCGGGCTTTATCGAGTCGGCGGATAAATTTGGACGAATTTTCGTTCAGTATTCGACGTAACGCATGTAGGACACGTAACATTTTCTTTTTTCGTACCGCGAATGATAAAATGGGGAATCGATTTCTTGTCCGAGTAGTAAAGGAGAATGAGGCACAATTGGCAAACTTATTCCAAGCGGAACGTTCTGTTCCTCTTGAAGAATGCGCACATTTTTTGTCGGCCTCCCTTATTTTATATCACGTCGTGCGAATATGGCAGTTTTACGGTCAGCGAGCGTAAAACGCCCATTTTGACACCATCTGAAGTAGCGTTTTGAACGATAGTCATACGAAAGACTTTTTCTTAACTCGTGTGATTGTAACACTTGCCTTCGACCCGTGCCGCAAACACACACTCATCAGAAAAAGTTTTACGCACCCGTATCGTAACGTGCTATTACGACACTCATGTATGAAAAGTGCTACTTTACGTGCCTCCGGGAGTGGCGTAAGTGGCGCTTTACAGCGAAGTGTACTACAAATACCCGGCGCATGCGCACATCGGGCCGATTTTACTTTACACACTCTTCTCGTACTTTACGCATCTTTCTCGTACTTTACGCATCTTTCTTGTACTTTACGCATCTTTCTCGTACTTTACGCATCTTTCTCGTACTGTACGCATCTTTCTCGTACTTCATGCACGCTGGCTGCACTGCGCCATAATCATCAGGCACGGAGTAGCACTTCTGCATTCGCTACAAAAAATATGCGATACTAGTACGACGTAGCGAACATCACACGTGGACTGTGTAGTGAGTCGCGCTCGCCACACGCGCGCGCTCGTGTGACTCACTTCACAGCGTGCGTATAAAGTTCGCTTTACCGTACCCGTATCGCAAATGAAAATTTTTCACACTGCCGCGGTACGCTGCGCATCGCAGCGGAACACACCATCCCCCGCATACCAACTATTCCCCGGATCGCCAACAGCGCTTTGACTGCGTCGATTCGCAATCGATCTCTCGAAGTGACTAATTCTTGCCCGAGGTTCGGCCCTCGAGGGAGTCATTCGTACAGAACGTTCGTGTCCCTCTTCGGCCGGTCGTGCTCGGGGAGTTTCCACTCGCTCGCCCTGTGGCCGACCAAACCGTACAAGTTTCCCTTGGGAAAACAGGACGCGCCAGCAAGTCGAGTCTCCTAGCGCTTGCTCTGCTTTCTCGTCCCGATCACGCTCAAAGGCCATGTGCGCCTGACAAATCCAAGAACGATCGAACAAATCCACCCACTCCACCTCCGTAGACTCGATGATTTGTTTATCGCCTCGCGTCGCGTCTCTTCAACCTGATTATCCGGCTCTTGACTCCCGATGGCTCGTACGTTTGTAAATTTATAGCTAACAGGAATGAAGATTCTCAATCGCGATTCGAAATCATCTCTCGCGAGCTACACTCGTTCCTCACTTCTCTGCCCCTATGCGCCGGCAACATTTGTCAGTGATTGGAAGAATTTACGAGACGTCGTATCTCGACCGTTCTCCATTCCTCCTCCGTGCGGCTCTCTTTCTCGGCACGTTCGACATCTCCGCCTCTCCTGCCCCGTCGATAAATCACTTCCATCGACTCCTCTTCGTCCCCGTACGCCGCGCGATTTAATATACCGTCGATATTCGCCGAGCGAGGAATCCAGAAGGATATAGGCAAAGGGAAGTCCGGTTTCTTCGGAATTTTCCCTCCGCGTGTCTCTTACTGCAGGCGGAAAAATATGTCGAGAGATATTCTTCGACGTATCCACCGACGATTGGATACTCGCATTTGTCTTATCTGTGCGTCGAGCACGGGAGATCGGTGGCAAATCGGACCTTTTTTTGACAAATTTTTTGCGGATTGTGATTAAAGAAAATAAAATCGAAGTCTCGTACACGAAGAAAAATTGTTCTGTTTCTCTAACAAAATGTAGATCGTTAATAATTTATTGCTGCTGCAACAAAAATATTTAGCTGCTACAGCAAAATATTTGCTGCCGCAGCACAATATTTGTTGTCATAGCAAAATATTTGTTGTCATAGCAAAATATTTGCTGCCGCAGCACAATATTTGTTGTCATAGCAAAATATTTGTTGTCATAGCAAAATATTTGCTGCCGCAGCAAACTATTTGTTGTCATAGCAAAATATTTGCTGCCGCAGTGAAATATTTGCTGCCGCAGCAAACTATTTGTTGTCATAGCAAAATATTTGCTGCCGCAGTGAAATATTTTGTTGTCCCTATGTTAACCAGGTAAATCAGTTATGGTAACAAAATTCTTGTTGCCCCGACAATTTTCTTTATCTCCGTGTATGGTAAAAACAGATTTTCCACTTTGTCCCGCTCGATCCTCCAGCGACCCACGATCGATAAGTCTATGCGCAGTTCGTTCTGAGGTGACGAGTCCTGAAGATGTTCTTAAGGTTGCCAAGCCCTTTAGTGCGATTAAAGTTGCTTTTCCCACTCTCCTCGCCCATCCTTTTCGCGCTTTCCCTTTATCCTGTCTCGAGCTATATCAAGTTGCACAAAACTCGTTAAAATTCCACGGCCCCGTCGGTTCTTTGCTCCCCACAATGTGGAAATAATACGAGAGAGCGTTTGTTCCTGTAGTGGTGGTTGCGCGCATAGCGGGGACTTCTGGTCGCTGCCTCGCCAGGGACTACGGCTTCCGGCTGGCGGGTTTCTGGTCTCGGAGAACCATCTCTCGCCTCGCTGCCCTTTTTCTCTTTCTTCTCATCTGGTACTTCCTCCTCGGCTGTCTTCGTCCGCGGGCGTGTTGCATCTTTCGCCCCTTCCCGACCACCCCGTCGAGCTTCTCCACCTTTCGTATTTCTCTCTGTCGCAGCGCGTCACGGAAAATTGCCCTGTCCCTGGTGGGACTGTCTGCTTATCCAGCGCTGACGCTTCCAACGAGACGCGAACACCGACGGTCCGTTTTGCCCCCGCTACCGTTTTCCATGGTATATAAAAAAAAAAAAATGTGCTAAAGGTACACGCGTACACTGTAAAAATAAATTGTAAACTTAATGTACTGGAACTTGAAATTTGCTGACATTACACATTTTAATTAAACATTAATGTACTTTGCTTGTAAAATAAAAATACCAGATATTAAAATTACACATTTTTTGCTGCAAAATTTACAAAAATGTTCATGAAAAATACAAATGTTATTGTAAAATTGCAACACGCTTGTGTTTCAAATTTCAGAAACGGTTTATGTAAAAAAGCTTCCAATACTGTTCATTAATTTTCAAACAAAATTTTTTTACAGTGTATTTATCGAACACACGACAAGGGCGATGCATACGGTTGTCTGGTCTTTTCTCTCGCATCGATCCCTTTCGCCTTCTGTGTCGCGTTGTGCAACGAGGAATGTTCAATATCTATGATTGAATTTCGATCGGTGGCTCGTGCGAGTTCGATGCGCTCGGGCGGTGGGTGACGAGATGCGATTATGCGGCGGTCCAGTAATTACTATCCGGGCAGGCAAGAGTTGACCCGAGCCGGCGAGCGAGACGGACGGAGACCGGGATAGTTCGCGAGAGAGATCGAGGAAGGCTTCCAGGCTACTCTCATGCTCGATCATCAAACAGGTGTATGTGATTATTCAGGGATCCGTATCATTCGTACAACTGGATTATTTCAATAAAACTATGCAGACCTCCCGTCCCGGCCGGTGGGATGAACCGGTTTGTACATCGTTATTCAAAATCCGATCGAGTCCCACTCCGTGCACGTGCGTCAACTATGTACATGAACTACGTACATACGAGGATCTCGTTTCAGCGAGCAATTTCAACTGCAGACTCCGGCTGTATTGTCTGCTCGAAGCTTTCAGATTCCACGTATGCCCGCGCTCTCGTCATACACGATCGTTGAATATTTCCCTTTCTGTGCACGAAGATCGAGGCTTCCCACGTGGAATTCTGCTGTTCCATTTACAGCAGAATTCATCGCGAAAAGGGACATCGCTTGTTCCACCAGCCGTACGACAAAACGCCATATCGGCCCTTCCATGGCTGGCGTAGGTGCACTGAGAGACGGATCTGGTAAAAACTACCGATCGTCTAAGAAATTTACCATAGCACATAGTAGTAGGGTCACCTTTGGCAGAAAGTCTCAGATTATCCAAGAATTTTTACCATAAAATTCTTATAAATCCGGTACTTCCTACCATAGTACTATGATCTATGGCAATATCTCTCAAGAGATATAGTCATTTTTACTAGATCCTTCTCTCAATGTAGCTAGAGCGAAGCCGATGTTCATCCAAGCACCGGGCAATGATCTACGCGGCTGCTTGGCAGAGATTTTTTTTAAATTTCACTGCGACGTCACTTCCGGCTTGAAAATCTCAGATTATCCAAGAATTTTTACCATGAAATTCTTATAAATCCGGTACTTCTTACCATACTACTATGATCTATGGTGATATCTCTCAAGAGATATAGTCATTTTGTCTAGAACCTTCTCTCAGTGTAGCTGGAGCGAAGCCGATGTTCTTCCAAGCACCGGGCAATGATCTATGCGGCTGCTTGGCAAAGATTTTTTTTAATTTCCACTGTGACGTCACTTCCGGCTTGAAAGTCTCATTTTGAAACCGAAGGTGACGTTTTTCGTGTGACGTCACGTACGGTTGAAAACAGAGATTTAAAAACCGGGAGTGACGTCACAACGAAATTTTTCAACCTTTCCATCTTTCTGAAATATTTATCATGAATCTCGACGAATTTTTTTTCGATGTTATCGTCGTTGCGATGTTTTTTTTTGTCCATTACGTTTTGGTCTATGGTCATGAAAGGCTACTTTGCTCAGAATTTTAATGAGGCCGAGTCACCGGAATTTTTATTCAATCTCCGCGAGCTTTCATCAATGCTTTTCTATGAAATTAGGGATGAAACTTGAGAAGGAGGTTGACCCGGCATGGACAAGAGCCGGAACGTGGTCGCGAGTCGGAGAGGTCAAAGAGAGGATGAGGAGAGGATTCGAGAGGACATTCTGCTGGCTGCCGCAGCAGCCGCATCTGTATAGTCGGTGGTATGACGCGGTGCAACCTGCGTCGACTTTTATGGCTCGTTTTTCATTGGTTTATGTTTACGGGCAAAACCACCGTCACGCGGGGCGAGCGAGAGAGCGACCGGTCGTTCTTCCGCCACGGTGCTTTCGTATTATATCGGTGAACCCGGTAGCACGGCGCATAGGCCACAAGCCGAACTACCTTTCAGAGCCTCAAGTTTTACACGTACCAACGCACCGCGGGCCGGCCAATATGAATTTCAGATTTTTACAGTTTTGCCAAGCGATGGGCGTACTGCGACCGCCCTCGCCGCACGGCGGAGCCTCGAATCCCACCATATTTCCCTACGGTCGCAAATCTCTCCTATCCATCGACTATAAAAAAGTACACAAACAAAAAACTGCCCTTTTTCCATCAAACTCCTACCCATTCAATTTGATTCCCGATTGAAAGTTGAATATGACGCCCGATTGAGCATGCGGTGCGCGAAATCGGTTCGGCCGACTCTTTTTTGGGTTTCATGCGAAGTTCAGCATCCGCTGCCAGAAAAAGACCTTTTCAAATAATCCCCTCGCTATAATTTTTTTACAATTTATACACTGATAAAAAAATTAGGTTGCATCACGTAAAGATTCGGGCAGGTTCGTGCAAATAAATATTTTGGTATCGCTAAAAAATCTCTTACTTCAACCACTTTTTTAATGAATTTAGCAAAATATATTTTTGAGGCATCAAAATACTTTGTTTGACCAACTAAATATATATTTGAAAACGTCCCTGCCCGAATCTTTAGTTTTTTGAACCACGGTTATTTATCAGTGTACAATATCAGCATTTTTTTTATCAAGTATTCGCGAAACAAAAAAAAGTCTTATCTCAAAAGGAGAACACTGGTCCATTTCGCTCTGCTCGCCCGTGCACATAACGGAACTTGTTCGGCTTGATGAAAATGGGAGCAACGGGAGCTTCCACCTCGGTGAAATATTTTGTTTGACCAACTAAATATTTATTTGAAAACATCCCTGCCCGAATCTTTAGTTGATTCAAGCGCGATTTTTTATCAGTGTACAATATCAGATAAAACGGAGCATTTTTTTATCACGCATTCCCAAAACAAAAAAAGTCTTATCTCAAATGAAGAACACTGGTCCATTTCCGTTATATGCACTGCTCGCCCGTGCATATAACGGAACTTGTTCGGCTTGACGAAAACGGGAGCAACGCGAGCCTTCATCTCGGTGATATCTCGACTACGCTCGGCAATAGTGCACCGTGGAACACAGTGTATATAGAGAGGGTGTGAAGTTTGAAATCAGTGCCAAACCGCGACAATACTATGATATAACGAAAGTACAATACTGTGACTTTGGCACTCTGCTCTACGAGGTCTCACACTGTACCATTGTACTAAACTGTATTGTATAATGTATACCGGAATGGTAGGCACTCTCTCCACGGGGAGAGACCGAGGGAGGGTGAGAGAGATCCGACGTGTCGCGCTTTGACGTCGACGTCGCTGGTGGCGAGAATTGCACCCCTTCGTACCGGTAGTTTCCATGCGGAATAAGGAGCCCGGTGTGCGTTGAAGGGAGATGCACTAAACTTTCAAATGAAACTCAAGTCTCCCTCTCGCGCTCCCCGGCTCGAGATTCCGTAGGATATTTGGTGAGACGCTCCTCGGGCTCCCTGCCTACCGCCCGTCTCACTACCACTGCGGAACGTAACTTTCTCAGGGAGGGAACGGCGTGAGTGGCAGCATTAGCAGTGTGAGTTGGAAGGCTCGGCCCAGACTTCCACTTAATACTAATGTAAGCATCGGCCAATTAAGGTAATTGTGTTATGGCCCACGAAGGATAGAGGGAGAGCATCAACTTTGGCACCAAAAGCGCACCGGAAACTACTGCGACTACGGCCCCCCGGAATTATACGTGTCCCACCCCCTTTTCTCTCCCCATTTCGCCTCTTGGGCGGATTAATGGATAACACGTACGCGTCCTCCTTATCGTCGTCCTCGCGTGCTCCGAAGATCCGGCCCGATGGCGCATCGACGCGAGCACAACGGCAAGTGTGGACGTGAAATTTGGGCTACATGCGGCGGAGCCGCATACAACCGTGGAAAGTATTACTTCCGGTAGCGCGGTCGTCGGACCGAGCCGGCGATCCGTGCCGAACGTGCCAACCCGCGAACCGAAATTCGCGGACCAAAATTCATTAAATCGCGGTGTTACGGGGCACCGTGTAATTGTCCGGTTAATTGCCTCATTTATTTCGAAATTCTATGTTTCCTATCCGGTTAAATACGGCGCAGGGTGTTTCGATGCTGCGGCGAAACAACGGCGGCGGCGCACACGAGCGCGCGCGACTAACGCGGGTAAAAACACGTGTGCGACAAGCGGGATAATAATACAATGGTTATCTCTGTGTACCTCGTGTGTTTGTATCCACGCTACGCGAGCCTCCTTCGCTTGGTCGACCAGGTAAATTCGTTTTCACGGTAAAATTGGAAACTCCGCCGGCTTTATTATCATATTGCGTCGATGCTCGTGCTTCATCGATGCGAAACAATCTCTTTTTTTTTTGTTTTGTAATTAACATTTGCGAGACTAATTTCAATTATTTTGTCGAGGAGAAAAGCACCAATTAATATGCAGTCAAGTGGTTGTTACGTTTGAAAATGAGTAAAAGGGTTTTTCGCCAATTATTAATGGCTGGACTTTGGGCAAAAAAATTATATCGGATTCGCGTTGGAAGTGAATTTTTTTTGTGTTTGGGGAAGAGCGGGCGAAATGGATAACTGGCGCCCACTTTACACGAGACCTTTTTTGCGTACCGCGAATAATTGCTGAAGGTCCGTTTTGCCCCGATCTTCCTTACCACTTACAAAACATTCTGGAGCGCGTCGAGCGCGCTAATGTTGCGATATTCACTGTTAATAAAATTGTATATTTAATGTCCCAGAACTTTAATGCGAAAAACGGGAATCCGAAAAAATTGGTGCATTAAATTTAATGTACAATTGTAATGAAAAAGTAATCTACTTTTACAGTGCAATTAAAGTGAATTATTGAAAAAGAAATAATTCCATATTAAAATTAAAGTAAATAATTAAAATCTAAGTATTTAATACACTGTACAATAATCTTTCATCACAGTCCTACATGAAATTTGATACATCACTTTATGCATAAAAACTTTCTCGTGCGTTTTCATTATCACAGAAAACTTCGTCAGGCGTACAAAGTTAGTGCGAGCCTGCTACTTCCGGCGTGCAGCTTTTGCAACGACAGAGGGTGAGAGCACTGGATTAATTGGCCTGGTTGCTCAACCGCTCGCGCTTCGACGACGCTGCGAGGGGGGGGGGAGGGTGGTTGTTAATTATCTCGGTAAGGTCCGGACGAGAGGCGAAAGCTTCGGTTAGCCCTCTACATGAGATACTCTCGTCGAAGTCTTCAGAAAGCGGTGAGCAGGCCAGACGCTTCGGGACGGAGCGAATTGCACCCTCGGTCTCGCGCGGTTTTGTTCCCTCGAACCTTGAGACTCGTGCACTTCTTTTGAGGAGGCTGCAGCACGAGCCACCGGGTAATCGAGCACGCGAGAGCCTTTCCGTGGTCGTACGATATAATTGCCGAGACTCTATCGTTTCTCCCCGTGGTCTCCACTATTTTCAGAGCACCGACGTCGTTTCGTCGCCCGCTGTAAAAATAACATCGTTAAATCCTGCGGCACCGCCGTGCAGATATTGCAGCTGCTCTTTATTTTGTAACGGCTCGGGGAATAAAGAACAGAAAGGCGGAGATGAAATTTTGTGAACACTGCCTGATACAGATTCACGTCACATAGGAAATACTTCACTTCCTGTCGATAAGCAAATTTCCGAGATCGGGAGTGACGTATTTCCGTTGAGACGCCACTTCCGGCGAATTATGAGATTTTTAAACCGGATGTGACGAATTTCTGGTGAATATTGGAACATCGAAATTTTCTGTTTACAAATTTCGTAATCCAACCTGGCGTTTCATAAATTAATCATTTAAAAACGCCAAAGTTTCCCGGCACTGTAGATGTATAGTGCTCGTGAGTCACAGTACGTGCGGTCCCAAAGCTAAAACTCACGTGCCCTACTTTATTGTACAAAACCGCGAACTTGATGTGCATGGAGTGGTTGAGAAGTTGTTTCACCCCGCAGTCCGGTAAGTACAGGATTTACTTCCTCCCGCGAGGCGTCGTCTCGGTTTTGCGGTGAAAGACGAAACTCCAACGTGGGTCTACCGTTGCGCGTACAGCTACACAATACACCTTTTGCCCAATACCAGCGCCTTCTCCCGTATCCCGCACTACGCGGGCTTCAAACATTCTGAAATCCGAGTCCCGGTGGACTGTCTTCGGGCCTCGCTTCCTTCTTCATCTCTTCGGCACCTGAACTATCCCGTCCATATTTCCGATATATACGTGACGAGTTGCCCGAAGCTCCTCTGACCCCAGTCGAACCACTTGCCAAATCCCGAAGAATCGTGAAATAGCTTATTTTTCACGAATATTATCCGTCTCTGAAATGGCGAAGGTGCAGAACCAACCATCGGGCGGCATCGTAAGCCCCATTGAAACGCCAAATCCTCATCGAAGTGGCTCTCAAAGTTTCGCACGTTCATACAGGGCTTCATTAACGGTAATGAGGTCGAAGCTATGGCGCAATTACGGTTTTCAGACGATTCGGCTGTGTTAAAAATAAATCAAAATTCAGACCATAACGTTTACTTTCTTTGTATCAAAAAGGACATGTTTGAACATTTAGTTTGAACATTAATGAACGATATTGGAAACTTGTTTTACATAAAATGTTTCCGAAATTTCAGACACATGTGCGTTGTAATTTTACAGTAAATATTTTATATTCAAATAAATTTTCTTTTATTTCATTGAAAATAATTTGCAATTATAATATCTGGTATTTCAATTTTACGAAAAATTACATAAACGTTCAAAATTCAAGTTCCAGTACATTAAATTTACGATTTATTTTCACAGTGTAGTTCTTGCTTTTACGTCAATCTGCACTATTTTTTTAAATCGTAAAATTTAATGTACAATGGTGATGAGAAATTAATGGATTTTTACAGTGACAATTAAAGTGAATTATTTGATTTAAAGTACTTTTATCGAAAAATCAACGTAAACTATTAAAACTAAAGTATGTCTAAAGTTGATCGATGTTGTATCACAATTGTACCTGAAATTTATAATACCAATGTCTGCATAAAAACTTCCGCATCAGCACATTAAATTCCTTACCAATTTTTTTTACAGTCTACCTCTATAGCGACACGACCAAATACTCCCCGACAGGAAAAGAACATCCGCCTCGATAAAAAAACCTTCCCCACTATGCCCCGCTCTCCCGTCTCTACAGCTTGCCACTCATCGTCTTACTCAACAACTCCGAGAACTAACGAAAATCCTCTAAAAACGTCGCCCAGCCGATGTCTGCGAGCTCACCCGTGGCGCTGCCAGTAGTCACCAGCGCGGATCAGACATCGAGACGTCCCTCAGGAAATTATCAGCGCAGCGATATCCACCAAAAGGAAAATACTCCCGCGTCTTTTCTTCCCTTATCCAGCGGGTTTTCAGCGTTATCAGTCGCCGTCCGCATAAAGACCAGCCCCGGTTCTGAATCGGCCTCTCGACGATTCCCCGAAATCCTTCCGGAATACTCGAACGAAGAGAAAAGCGAGCGGGCTCGTTTGCCCAGCGGTCTTTTGTCTACCGTGTACTCCTGACAAGAATGGAAAAAAGAGTGGAAGACTGCTGAGCTACAGAGACGCTCCGCGTATATATAAATATACATCAACGGGCGTGTCTGTACGTACACACAGATAGACGGATCGACTGCACTTGTGCACAAGGGATGTCTCGCCGCGTTTACGCGAGCTCGAAGCACCGGGCATGAGAGGGCGACGATTGTGCCGTACGGCGGGGAGATTGTGACCAACAATAAGAACTGTGAGTACGGAAGCGCCGTTCCTCGGAATGAAGAAAATTTCGATGTGTCCGTGTGCGTCCTTGCATGCCACTATCGGTCGGGCGGTCTACACGTGTAAGTGTGTGGTTGCCGAGCGGCCACGGTCGGATAATAATGGCAGACGAAAGCGCGATGAGTGCGGGAACGACGAGAGGAGAGGAACCCTCCCCCTCCGTTGGGAAAGCCCATCAGGCTGACGGGCTTCCATCGGGCATTATCTATACGCAACCGTCGCTGGGTTTATGTCCAGCCTCGATGCCCCGTAGCGCGCCACGTCGGTGCACCTTGCGCGGGTCATGCTCTCCATTCATCGCGTGTCTGTGGATTTGCATACACCGGACTATTTATCGACGCTATTTATCTTCCGGGCCTCCGGGGCAGTGATGCGACCGTACGAGAACGAGAGAAATGTATGAGGAGCTTACGCGCACGGCTCACGTGTCGGGAAACGTATAAACCAGAAGCGCATGCTGCACTCTCCGCTCGTGCAAACTGGCTAAGTTATAGGACGCGATTTTCATCCGAATTCACATTTTTCTCACACTTAAACGGCGGAGGTTCGTCACGTAGTCTTTCCGTAGCGTCGAATTTATTAGTAGTAGTGGTAGTGGGTTTATTGACAATACGTAACGTGTAACAGTTTTTTTTATACCTATGAAAATTTTCTCGTTTCACCTGTATTGAGTATTGCCAATTGGCCATCGATCGCAATCCTTCAGCCGGCATTTATTATTTTCATGGAACGTCCGGAAAATTCTACGTCGGCCGAATCTGCTGTGAACTGACTCGGACTCACCCACGGAGTCGCACGGCCTAATGTTTAAATTAATAATTGATATTGATATTGACCGATCACTCATATTACAGTTTTATCAAAATAGAACATTTCAATAAATATGTGACTTAGTTTGTTGTCACGTGTGTTTCCTTCTGGCTTCAAAGTCAATACATAATTAAATAATAATACTAGTTACCAATGAACAAATTAGGTAAATTATCTTGGATGATATTAGTTACAGAGTAGATAAAAATATATGCAGAAATATGGAAGAACACGGGATCATTGGAGCTTCTCCTTCAGTCGACTAACTACTCGTACTTTAGCATAGCTCTCTGTGCAGTCTTAGCTATCATTACAAACGCATTAAAAGATTGTCACGTGGGTCCAAGCGCTGAAGATCTGTTATTATTAATAATAATATATTATTAATAATAATAATAATAATAATAATAATAATAATAATAATAATAATAATAATAATAATAATAATAATAATAATAATAATAATAATAATAATAAAGTTCGTGGTCGAATCGTTCGTTGTACTTGACGTATAATTTCCGCGATTCGGGAGCGACGGTGGAGCTTTTCAAAGATTAATTGTTCTCTGTCGAAACGTCGAGCCGTTTTAGGGGTGGGCCGGGGAGCGGGAGGGGCAGGTGGGTTTCCGAAATCGACGATTATTCTACAATCAAATACGATTTGTCAAATGAAACGTTTGGATCCGAGTTCCGAAACGTTGTTACAAAGCTTCGCATTGTCAAGTTCGAGAGGTGGGATAGGTGGAGTTTTGGATTTCTGAGCGGAAGCGTTTTCGCCGTGGCTGAAACACATACAGGAGAAATGTTAACCCGCAGGGTCTGGTAGTATTTGCACGGCGTACTTGCCGCACGAATTCTCCTCGCGGTAGACAAATGAGATCCGGTGTTCGACTGAGCTCGACATACGAGGCGGTTCGCCACACGTACTGCAAACTCGGTTGACTTTTTGAACACACACACACGGACGATTCTAACAATGCCGGCCCGAAACTGCGGAGCTACAACTACCGGCACTCCACTACGGTTAGTTTGAGACGGTGCGGTAAAATGTTGCAATACGGAACCGGCGCTGGTGAATTTACGGGTTTTCGCGAATCGATGCATTTCTCATTCTCAATGATATCCAATTTGCCGGAAGAACATGCCACCGGCCTGGCGAACGGCCGGTGGCGTTATCCGTACTCGGTGACTGTGAAGCGCCCGGAAAGCGAGCAAAAGGGAGGCCGCGAAAGGAGAGAAGGACGAGAGCCGGCGGGCGGGCGAGCTCCATGAAAATATCGAATGCGCGCTAATTTTCTCAACCGGAGAGTAAAATTGCGAAGGGAGGAAGGAAAAAAAAAAGAAGAAGAGGGAATACAAAAAAGCTTTGCCGAAGCGGAGTCGTGGAGGGAAGCTTTCGAAGAATCTGGCGCGGCCCAGCAGCCCGTTCACAATGCACTGGGCGATGGAAAGGAAACTTTTCTCTCCGCTTATTATCCGCCGGAATTCGACGGGGTTTCCCCGCTCGTTCGCCTTTTATCCCACCGATAACTTTCACGCAACTTCTCGTTTTGTAGTAACCCCTCTTCGTTACGCCGAAGAATGAAAACTTCGCCATCGGGAACGTATTTTATTTGGTGACGCGGAGAATCGTTTTTTACTTTATTCTTCTTCTTGCCTCTCGATTCGTCGGGCGGCGCGGTTAATTTCGCCGACGAATCTATCGATGAAATGTAATCGATTGCTCTCGGGCTCGCGGAGCCACATCGAGGCACTTAGGACGTCTCGCGGAAACGGGCAGATTGAAAGGTTCTGGGCTAGGCATCGGTCATAGCATTTTTGAAGACCTTCGTTACTCACAATTAACCCTTTAAAGTTGCTCGATCATAATTACGTCATAATATTTCTTTTATTTTTCTAAAGTTACATCGTTAAATCACTTTGATTAGTAAAATGAGTAAAATTTTATTGATAAAATTACTATTATTGGTAAAATTACGAACATTTGATTAGTCAAATTAGTAACATTTTATTGATAAAATTAGTAAAGTTTTATTGGGAAAATTACTAAAATTTTGATGGAGTAAAATTTTGTGCGGTTAAGAAAAATTATTGCTTCAAGAGAAAAGCGGGTCTTTAAAGGGTTAATGTATAGTCTCCCCGCGTATTGCCCATCTCTCCGTGGGTTGTTCTCCCCGTCATCGTACATTCCGAGAACAGTGCAAAAGTAAGAGAACGAAAAAGAGGTAAAAACGAAAGCGGAAGAAGTATAGCGGAGAGTTCACGCGGAACGCCGTAAAGGCCGCTCGGAAAAGTTGCGAGCAGGATAAATATATATCTTGAAAGTGGAAAAGGAGAAGCCTCTTTGCGGTATAATAGCGACGCTATAAGGACGAAGTAGGAGTACAAGAGGGTCGATATAGCTCGGTGCATACTTACGTAACGATCCCGGGACGTAATACGACTATGCGCGTACACATCTCTGCGTGCGGTACGTTGTATCAGAGGAAAAGGGGTGCGAGAGATGTTGTAGCGGAGGAAGAGGGTGGGGGGGGGGGGAGACCCGAAGGATGGGAATTGAGATAAGGAGGTCGAGAGGTCGGAAGCGCGGAAGCGGAGGAAAGAGAAGGAGGAAGCGAGCGAGCCGAGAAGAGACAGATGAGTTCCAATTACGACGCTTAGAGAAGGCTGACAGTGGTGACTGAAGATATCTTGGAAGCAAGTAGAAATCGTGTTCCAGTGAGGGGATAAAGTCCTCGCTGCTGAGCCGCGCCAAGCCACGTAGCATCGCCCCTAGGTGATCGTTAATTTCTCCATCCCCGGAACCATTCCATCATCCTCGAGACAGATTTAACGCGGCTGTTTTCGGGGGTCGAGTCAACTAAAAATTGTGCGAATACAAACGAAGTGCATCAATCGGACTCTGTGATGGATTCAAATATTTTACAAAAATCTGCTTGAACGACACCAAAAATGTTTTAAAAAATAATTCGCTCGATCAAACGATGATTCTGTAAGGCAGTTAAGTCAGGACAATGTATTTTATTTTTTACTTTTAGAGTTTTATTTTATTACTCATCAGAGTTTCCAGGATGGAAATCGAGAGAATTTGTGATGGATTTAAATATTTTACACAAACCTATCTGAACAACGCCAAAGAGGTAAAAAAAAATCAATCAATCGAACGATAATTCCGTAACGGAGTTAAGCCAGGACAATGTTTTTTATTTTTTGCTTTTAGAGTATTATTTCTTTACTCATCAGAGTTTCCAGGATGGAAATCGAGAGAACTTTTGAGCGATTCTTTCGTGGCTCTTCATTTCCATTGTTTAAGAGCCGGTCCATTCCATTATCCCTCGAATGGATAAGGGACGATTGGACGAAGCGCTCGCAATCTGCGTCTCGCCGGTCTCCAGGTTTTCTATGCATTGAAATTACTCTGTTTTACTCGGCACAGCCGCTTTTTCTTCTCATCGGCCGGAGGACAATCGGGCGATGCGAGATCGGTATGTAAAACGCGGTGCGCAGATTCGATAATTTGTTTCGGAAATGCCCGTTCGATCTATCGTTACCGACCCTCGTATCACGATTGTTTGTAGTTTTCGGGTAAAAAATCTCGCGGTAATTTCATTTTCACCAGACGAGCGCGGCGCTTCCCTCGTTTATCCGAAAATTGCGTTTCGACTGTGGCGTGTACGCGTGTGTGTGACAGTGTGCACAGCTCCAATCTAATCCTCGTGTCGAAACAAGAGTTACAGCACGTAGAGTGCGTGCTCCGGTGGCTCACCGGCTAGCTAGGGTTCTCTCGCACGGCCACTGGGATTCGACCTAATCGGGTCGGTTTCGAACGTGCCGGCGTTATTTCGAAATCTGGCTCTCTCTCGTCTCTCCGGCCGCTCCCGTTTACAAATGGTGATTCGATGGTACTCCAGGCGATTATAGCCCGAAAGCGTAAAACTCCCACTCGACAAACGTCAACGAGGGTTATCATCGCCGAGCGGTCGTGCTCGGCGTGGGTCGGCGATCCCGTTCGGAATAAAATGAACGACGAATTGGCCTCATTTGGCGATTGCGCTCTTGAAATTTCGGCACTCTCTGTCCATATTAACATTGGCGATGTCAACGGGGAGGCTCGAAACTACAAAAAGGCGCCCTCTAATGAATCTCGTGTGCAGCCCCGTTTGGCTGTCGCTTATCTTATAATTCCCCCGTCTGATTACATCAATTGAAGAGGCCAAATTTGTTAATGGCCCGGCTCGCCGGCCGTGTGTCTTATCTCACGCTGGGCATAAATTCGTGAAGTTGAACCGGGACTCTCTTCCTGCCGCGCCCACGGAGGTGTGATAAAAATGCCTCATTACCCCAGATTGCCGCTGGAGGAACGTTCGCCCGGCGAGAGGCATCACGATTCCCTTATCTGCCCTCGCGCATCTCTCTCGTTGGACACCTCTTCTCCGCGATGGGACGAATGAGGAAGTCCTGGGTGACTTATGGATTCCTTTATCGTCGACCTCCCTCAGTTAAATCTCGGAGAACCGTGCGACTAGTTTGTCTCGTGTGTAAACGGTTCTCTTCATTTTTGGGATCTTTCCTCATTGCCGAGTGAAAATAAAAACACTGGGAAACGTGCGCGACGTGCCTGAGGTTGTTTTCCCGAGTTCTCTCGACCCGCGATAAATATGTCGATGACATAACGCCGCGAAGGCCATCGCTTGTGTAGGGTAGAGCGGGGTAAAATGGGGCAACGGGGAAAAACGGGGTTTTGGGCAAAACGTAATTTTCCAATAATTTTTGGATGCCACCTTGTCCGATCCAAAAATTATTGGAAAATTTAGTTTTGCCCAAAAACCCCGTTTTGCCCCGTTGCTCCATTTTGCCCCGCTCTCCCCTATAAGTAGGGTAGAGCGGGGTAAAATGGGACAGCGGGGGCAAAACGCTAGTTTCCAATCATTTTTGGATGTCCCATTTTGCCCTGTTGATACATCCGGATTGTCTGTCCCGTTTTGCCCCATTGTCCCATCCAAAATTGATTGGAATATAGCGTTTTGTCCCACTGCCCCATTTTGCCCCACCGTTCCATTCTGACCCGCTGTTTCCTGTGGATGAAACGCCCTTCCGTCGCTCGATATATCAGTCTGAGAACCAACTTTTCGAGCCTCGAAAGTGGCGCATCTTGGGAAGCGATAAAAAAATAATTTCAAAAGCGGAAGAGGGTCCTCGTCGTTGCTGGACCCGCACCATAATGAAGCCAACTAAGGCGACACGAGCTTATCGAGCGGTACCTTTCAACCTTCCGGTATAACTTCCGCGAATATATACGGCAACCAACCTACAAGAGCATCGCGGGATCAGCGTAAAAAGACGAGGATCTCGGGCTCTGTGTATATGCTTCGAAACTTTTTCACGTAGGTACTTAAAATTTCATGGACCCGTTACCGCGACGGGATTTTTAAAGTTTCGGCGAGTGCCGGGCTGGTCCCCCTCCCCCGCCCCTCACCCGGAAGGGGGTTGGGATTTTACTAGCTCGCCAGGAAAGCCGCGGAAGTAAGTAATCCGTTGCTATCAGACTCCCGAGCCTGCCTTCCGCTCGAATCGATACTGCCAATTTGCATATTTACATGTTTGAGAATAAACAGTCTGTGTACGCTCACTCTTCTCCCCCCGTCTTCTCAATAAACCCCCTGTGTGAGTATCCGAAACTCTACGCAATAATAAAAAAGGCTTCCGCATTCAACAAATTTGCTTAAAATTTTTGTTCCCTTGGTAATTGCAAAATTAGCAAGAAAAAAAAGAATTGCGGCTTTCGCGAATGAGAGATGTTTGTTAATTGCAGAAATGGTTTTTACTTCGGCAGACTCGAATCTGGGTTTATAGTTCGGTGAACCGTGAACTCTTACTCCCCGACTGCAAAAATTGTAAAATTTTTTCACCGATATCGCTCTCCACGCTAAATTCATAGCTCATCGACGGCAATGCGATGCATGAGACCGATCGTGATTGAAGTGGATCGAATCGTATCCTACAATCAGCGCTGAGAGCCGATCGTTCTCTTCCACTTCACAGTGGAAACGGAGAATCGGAGGTCTGACCTTGCCCGACCCTTACCCACTTCACTCCAGTGGAAGCCAGCTTCGCTGTTAATCGCACCCTTGATACGCCGTTGTAGCTTCCCATTCTTCCGGCAAGTGCTCTTGTTCGTAACTATTGGGAAGCATCCTTCTGCCTAAAATCACTTCCCCTTCCCTCCGTCGTCCGTCTGTTTCCCCGGCGAAGATCCGACTAAACCGGCGAATATCCGCGCGGCACTCGCTTATCGTTTTTATTCTACATAGGACAGCCCTTATCCCTGCTCCATGCGAAGTCTTTGATGAAATAAAAATCTCTCCGGTCCATTCGGGGTCGTGAGCTCTCGAGGAGTTCCCTCAAAATGTTCTCTTCACATTTTTTTTTTTGCCCGTTTGCACACGATGCCGTCTACGAAGGAGCAATAGGAAGAGAGTCTACGACATACAACTACACGATCAAGCGACCCTTTTTCCACTCGACGGAGCACGCACGCGTCGAGAAACCCGGCGCACCAAAACCCTCCGTTATATCCTCCGTCTCGTTCTATTTATTTCATTCTCTCGCTGTGTGTGCTCACCGTCCATCCATCTCGCTCCTTCTCCGCCGTTCCGTACGAACTGGAGCCTTAATCTCGCCCTTGGGTAAATAAGAGGAGGAGCCATTCGAACACCGGGAGAAAGCGTCTTTTGAACCATGCCCGTTCTCGGTTTTCAGTCTCAGCCGAGAATTAAAGTCGTCCTGCGGTTTGTCAAACGCCGTCTTGCTGCTCACTGCCGCGACTGCTATCGAGTACGTGTGTACTCCTACACCTGGCTCCAGGGGGCTGCTAGGTTCCACGCACGTAAGAACCCCGGAGGAATTTACCATCTTTCTACGTCGCGTCCTGCCGACGCTGCAGCTACTGGCAACCGCACGGCCGAACCTGACTTTCGCTGCTGACTACGATTTTGATTTTGATTTTTACTTGATTCTGCTCTGTGTGTAAGCTGACTTTGATCTGACTTAGCTCTGATTTTGCTGTTTTCGTTCTGATTTTGCTGTTTTCGCTCTGATTTTGCTGTTTTCGCTCTGATTTTGCTGTGATTTCGCTTTGATTTCGCCCTGATTTCGCTCTGATTTCCCTCTGATTTTGCTCTAATTGTGTTCTGTATCTGCTCTGTTTTTGTATGCTTTGATTTTGTATTTGCTTTGATTTTGCTTTATATTTGCTGTGATTTTGCTTTAAATTTAATCTGATTTTGCTTTATATTTTCTCTGATTTTGCTTTATATTTGCTCTGGTTTTGATCTTCATACAATGTTATACTCAAACTTTTCTTCGCCTCGCCATATGTCCCGCTTGGTCCTTAGGGGATTTATTCCAGGTCACATTAAACAATCTATCTGTACTGGATGGAGATAGAAGTTTGATCATTGGGACGGGTGGTTTTAGCCATAATTACAATCCTGCCCCACTGGAAAGGAGAGTATTTTGTGGCGTGTTAAATGCGATTCGGTGGATCTTCTTGCCTGCGTCCGACGTGTGACGGTCGCACGACGAAGTTAAGAGGTAAACGTACCGTCTCCGAACCTCTGGCCATTAAACTGGTAACGCGGAATTAACGAGCTTGCTTTTACCGAACCGGACAGTTTACGGGTGTTTACGAGCTTGAACTAAACAGGCAACGCCGTATTCTCCCGAGGCGAGAGGGAGAGCCGCGTCTGCATTCTCGTACCCATTTCCACTCCTGTTCGTGAAACAACATTTCTGGCTAACCCACCGCGCTAGATCTCAGTTCCGAAAATTTCGGGGTGAATTAATTTTAAATAAGTTTACGGTTGATTGAGGTGAGAAATGGCACATTCGACGAAACCCGACGTCGACTCACTTCACCGTATTTCTGAATTTTAATGTAATGAATATGGAGAGACCGAACTCTCGGAACTGCGGAGGACGAAGACGAGGAAGCGTAACATTTTGGTGGTACATAGGAGAGTTGGGAAACCGCGTACTCTCGTGGTAATGAAAAGTTCCACAGGAGGGGTGTGGGCGGAGAGAGAGGGGGGGGGGCGGGGGGGGGGGGGGTGTGGGGGGGGGGGGGGGGGGGGGGGGGGGGGGGGGGGGGGGGGGGGGGGGGGCTAAGAAGAGACACTCGCCATATTATCCACGTTTCGCGAAGTGGGTAAACCGATTTCTCATTCTCCCGTCCCTCACCCGCTCCTTTCATCCGTATTGTTTCGAGAAGAGTGCGAGAGACAGGGATTCTTCGAGAGGGAGGGAATTGGGATGGGAATCGGTGCGAGCCAAATGGGTCTCCAGCCACCGCATTGTTTGTATCGGAGTGGAAACTTTCGCATCAAGATACACGGAGGGCTGCGTTGGCTCACACTGAGAAAGTCTTCGGCACTAGCTTGGCAGTGTGAGAAATCCTTCGACTGTCTGACCTGCACGGGCCACGACTACTTGCTTCGACGTTAAACTCAGCCCGCCGATAATCGTCCGGCCGACTGACGATTTTTTTCGTTCAGCTTTTTTTCTGGTCGTCGTTATGCTGCACTGAAAAAAAATATCATTGACTCAAGTAAAATTCCATTGCCGGCTGCCAAAGAAAAAAAAATGTTGTTTCAATTCTACTTTTAATTTTTACAATTACTATATGGCATTGAAACGTCTTGCCATCGTTGTTTCAATATCATATAAAAATATAAGAATTGAAAGTCGAATCGGAATAACAATTTTTTTTTGGCAGCCCGCAAGCGAATTTTTTTTTCAGTGTGCTCGGTGCGCCTTGCGATCCGATCCATCGCAAAAATCTTCTCGCGTCTTGGGTATTTGGAAAATGCGCGGCGCTCTATGGTGTAAATATTTGTTACATCTTTGAATTCTGCGATAAAATGACTTTGCTGTTGCTGCTGTGTGTTTCTCATGAATCAACACGGCAGATTCGTTCGACGGGACTGTTTCCTCGGGCCCAGTAAACTGCAACAATTATGTATAGATTGCCTGGATAATTGATCGATTGGACTGACCGAACAGGCTATATCTTTACTCCGCCCTCGCGTGACGAACAATCGTTTTGTTTGCCTCGTCAGCACACGGGGAATAATTAATCGAAACCGGTACAGTTCGTCACACGCTGCTCTGCCCGTTCTCTGTTGAGAAATTCATTACGATCGACCTGTTGGAGTGACCGCGCGGAGCTGCGTTGCTCTGTATCGTTTACTGTGCAAATACTGGCAACATTGTCGTATG
Source organism: Ichneumoninae sp. B BG-2022a (assembly GCA_030522725.1). NCBI lineage: Eukaryota > Metazoa > Arthropoda > Insecta > Hymenoptera > Ichneumonidae > Ichneumoninae sp. B BG-2022a. The sequence continues at coordinate 9,739 of JAPYZD010001034.1, read as the reverse complement.
TCGGGTAACTCGGGCTGATATGGACAATCAATAATATTTTTTTTCTAATATCGCTACAACTAATTCGCACATCGAAGTACTTAGAAAATAATCAACATTGATGCTTATAAATGTGCTTACTACCAATTATGTATCATTCGTTTTTTTTATAACTTCATCGATCATTCTGGTATGGCCAATCACTAATATTTTTTTTAAATATCGCTACAACTAATTCACACGCCGAATTTGTACATTTTTCTACGTACATTAATCAAAATTAATGCTTATAGATGTACTTGCCACCAATTACGTATCAGTAATGCGTTTTTTAAATAATTTCATCGATCATTCTGGTATATAGCCAATCAATAATATTTTTTAAAATATAACTACAACTAATTCACACGTCGAATTTGTACATTATTCTGTGTACATAATGAAAATTAATGCTTATAGATGTACTTACTACCAATTGCGTATCATTAGTTTGTTTTTTTTTTCAATAACTTTATCGATCATTCTGGTATGGGCAATCAATAATATTTTTTTAAATATCGCTAAAACTAATTCACACGTCGAATTTGTACATTTTTCTGCGTACAATAATGAAAATTAATGCTTATAGATGTACTTACTACCAATTGCGTATCATTAGTTTGTTTTTTTTCAATAACTTTATCGATCATACTGGTATGGGCAATCAATAATATTTTTTTAAATATCGCTAAAACTAATTCACACGTCGAATTTGTACATTTTTCTGCGTACAATAATGAAAATGAATGCTTATGGATGTACTTGCTACCAATTGCGTATCGTTAGTTTGTTTTTTCAATAACTTCATCGATCATTCTTGTGAAGTTGAGAAGGGATGTAGCAGATCAAAAGAGAGGTAGAAAAAGTCTATTCTTTTCACAGTGATTGAAAAAACCTGGGGCGGAATTTCTCACCTCGTGTAAAAGAGTAGAGAGGAATTCCAAGCTCTTCCCCGTGCAACGACGATCTCTCGCCTCCGTGGCTTCGGAGAGACGCCGTCTCATCGGGGTCGCGAAGGGAAGAAGAAAGCGAGTGGGACGGTGGTAGGAGTAAAACATGGTAGATGTTCCAAAGTGGTTCTCGTGCAAGAATAACTTCGGAAATCGAACGCGGAGTTCATTGCTATCGGGAGCCGCTGCGATAAACCGCTTTCCTCTATTGAGGCTTATGTGTACTCTAAAAAGGATGAAACGCGTTGATGGTCAGTTTGCGAATTCTTGTTCGACGACCCCACAACAGCCCTGTGCACTATGGTTGTATCCCAAAAAAAAAAAAAATTATACTAAATACGTCACTTCCGGTATGGGAATCTCATTTTTTGAGCGGAAATGACGTCATAGCGGAAATACGTTACATGCAGCGTGAAAATCTCATTTTCCGACCGGATGTGACGTGACACCGGAAATACGTTACTTCCGGTTTGAAAATCTCACTTTTCGACCGGATGTGACGTGACACTGGAAATACGTTACTGCCGGTTTTAAGATCTCATTGTCCGACCGGATGTTACCTCCGTGACACCGGAAATACGTTACTTCCGGTTTGAAAATCTAATTTTCCGACCGGATGTGACGTGACACCGGAAATATGTTATTTCCGGTTTGAAAATCTCATTTTTTCATAGTCCACAATCCGCAACAACCTGGCAGTAAACTCACAAATACGAAGAACCATGGTACTTGAGTACGGCAACGTGGTACCGTCCCGTATCGGGGCGTCGTGTAAAGGAGTCCCCGTTAGAGATCACATTAATAATGACGATAATAACAAAGAAAGCCCATTAATAAAGATTGGAGGATCCGAGAAACGTCCAGTCCCGGCGAAAGAAATAGTGATTCCCTTGCAATTAATTAGTATTATCGGTGAGCGGATTACCGAGCGCAATGGGAGCCGGAGGTCATTGATCGCGAGGGAAATATATATAGTGTGAGAGATGTGAGGAAAGCGATCGAGGCCGAGCGATGAAAAAATTCCGAAGAGACTGCGGATTCGAGAAAAGGGAATTGAACCTTCGGTAATGAAACTAAGAGTCGCTGACGAACGATATTATTTCCTGATCTGAACGAATCCCCCCCGTCGACTGAGATTAGGAAAAGTTCGCTCGTATCTTTTCGTTTGCTTGGGACTCGGAGGATTTAGGCTCTGCCGTGTCCTTCGACGGGGAGGATAAAGTGCACTCGAAGCGAATCAACCATGCATGAAGAATCTTTTTCGATCTCGGCATATCTCTCGGAGGAATCTCGGAGAAATTTCCGACTTCTGCATCCTCGATACGGCACGGTGAGGCAAAGAATCGAATGGAGAAAATATATGAGGGGAGAGCGCATGGAGTACTCGCGAAACCACCAAATCACGTGCATTTTTGCATAGCTAGGATGGATTGTAGAAAGCATTTGTACAGATCTCCCAAATTACATCTGCCCGCGTTGTACGTTGGAGAGCGGGGCAAAATGGTCTTCTCTATTTGAAATGAGATCTTGATTCACGCCCCGCAAGAAAATTGGCCAAAATAATCCGTTTTGGCCCGCTTGCCGCTATTTTTAAAAAGTGCACAGAACGACCTCATATCTTAGTCCCCCAAGACCGATTATAATTCCGTAAATTCCATACTTCCTACATCAATCAAATCTGCGAAATTTCCGAATGGAGAAAATATCTGAGAAAGCGCACGGTGCACTCTTTTGTAAACTTAGTATGCATTGTAGAAAAGCATTTGTACACATCTCTCAAATTCCATCTGCCCGCGTTGCACGTAGAACAGAGCGGGGCAAAATGGTCTCCTCCATTCGAAATGAGATCTTTCTCCACGCCCCGCAAGAAAATCGACCAAGATGGTCCGTTTTGCCCCGTATTCCCGCTATCTTTCTAAAGTGCACAGAGCGACCTCTCGTACTTCAAATCTTAATCCTCCAAGACGCAACATAATTCCGCAAACTCCATACTTCCCACATCAAGCAAATCTCCGAAATTTCGTCTCTACTCGTGGTCCTTCGCGTCTCTCTGACCATTAAGGTACCACGATACTCGAGCAATCAAGGAAAGAGCTTTCGGGATCGTGTTCCCGTCCGCCCGGGAGATTTCCGAGAGGTAAGTCCGGTGGATAAGACGAAGACGAGATAAAGAGTGAGAGATCGGGCGCTACCGAAGAAGATGGAAACTAAAGTGCGAGGTGGAAGAAGAGGTCGGGTCAGTTAAGGTCAGACGTGAAGCGAGAGAACAAAGTTTCCTCCGGGGTCTTCGGGGTTTTACGGAAAACTTCTCGAGGGAAAACTCGTGGGAAGTTAACGGGGTGAGAATTTTGCAAGTCGCGGGCCACGAGCCCAACTACACTCATTGGGTGCGCTCTATAGTGGCGTAGAAACGATCCGGGAGAACGAGAAGCGAACCGTTCCAGTAAAATTCGCATCCCCCGCCGCCACGCGGAGACCGCTATAGATATGTTGAATCCACGGTAAGATTACCGCTAGCGTATAGCACCCTAAAAGTGTAAACCTCCGAGTAGCGCAGGATTTTTCTTTCATTTTATTTATTAAATCTTATGAAACGTTTCCGAGCCTTTGCCGCTCCCCGCGCGCGGAGTGAGCCGCGGGAGTTTCACCGAGTTTTTAATTACTTGTATTGAAGAAGCCGTGACAGAAGCGAGGCTTTGAAGTCTCGCTGAAGCCCCGGGAACTTCCGGGACGAGAACGACGGAGCGATGAGCGCGCGTGCAGGGGAAAGAAAAGCTGACTGACGCGGGCTTGACGATGTGCAGCGATTGCAAATAGAGCGCGATCGAAATTACTTGAGTCGGCCGATGATTGAAATAAGTATCGAACTCATAACGCTTAATCTCGTATATCCGCATAGAAAATAATTTAGCGGCTTAATAAAATATTATTGCGCTTTCGGTACAAATAGCGCGTTATGGGCCGACAAACTTTTTCCCTGCGCTGTTTCGTTCGAACAATGGAACGAAATCTCTCGAACGACGCGGGGTTGACAATGTGCACACCCAGAAAAAAAATTTATTTGACGGCCAACGTTTATTTGGTTTAAGTAAAATACTTATTTGCTTTAAATAAATATTTATTTAGATTAAGTAAATAGTTACTTGAATGAAATAAATATTTGTTTAAATCAAATAAATATTGCACTTAAACCAAATAAACGGTGGCCGTCAAATACATTATTTTCTGGGTGCAGCGATTGCAAATAGAGCGCGATCGAAATTACTCGAGTTGGCCGATAATTAAAATAAGAATCGAACTCATAACGCTTAATCTCGGATATCCGCATCGAAAATAATTTAGCGGCTTAATAAAATATTATTTCGCTTTCGGTAGAAATAGCGCGTTATGCGCCGACAAACTTTTTCCCTGTGCACTGAAAAAAAAATCGCTTGCGGGCTGCCGAAGAAAAAAATGTTTGTTTCAATTCTACTTTAAATTCTTACAATTCCGTATGATATTGAAACAACGAGAGCAAGACTGTCGAGGTGACATGTTATCGTTTCAATTCGGTATGAAATTGTAAGAATTCAGAGTAGAATTGAAACGACGTTTTTACCTCTTTGGCAGCCCGCAAGCAAATTTTACTTGATCCAATGATATTTTTTTTTCAGTGTGCTGTTTCGTTCAAACAATGCAACGAAATCTCTCGAACGACGCGGGGTTGACAATGTGCGGCGATTGCAAATAGAGCGCGATCGAAATTACTGGAGTCGGCCGATGATTGAAATAAGAATCGAACTCATAACGCTTAATCTCGGATATCCGCATCGAAAATAATTTACCGGCTTAATAAAATATTATTGCGCTTTCGGTAGAAATAGCGCGTTATGCGCCGACAAACTTTTTCCCTGGGCCGTTTCGTTCAAACAATGCAACGAAATCTCCCGTTCGAGAGTTCGCCGGCAAACCGAGTCGCGATGTGTTTACACGGGAGTGCGCGCTTAATATAACCGTTTCGAAGGGGAAACTTTTCGAACATTTTTAATTCGCGACAGAACTGCAGCGACCGTCGGGCTCTCGGGCGCCGATTTCGCGAGCTTTTCACAGTCTGGAGGACATGTGGCTTCCCAGTCTGGATGTTCCCCGGTGCGACTCACAGGCGCGCACACCGCGGATTCGATTTTCCGAATGAATGGGAAAAGGTCGCAGCGACGTGGACGTAGAAGCGAAAAATGCGGGACCATCGGAGGAGAGTGTAGCTCGTCGCCGAGCGTCGTCGACGTCCGCATGAAAGTGAGTTATGCCCGGGAGGAGAGTGAAGGGCGCGCTGAAGATAGGTAAAGGGGAAGCTGGTTAAACCCTCGGCTCTTCGAGCTAAGGTGAAGATGCGATCGCTTGAGATTCGCTCGCCGATTTTTTTCGCCTCTCGTTCCTCCCTCGGCGCGGTATCTCGAGCATCGAGTAAACCCTTCGACGATCGATCGCGCTCAAATTCACGCCTTACATTCGAGGGGGGGAGAGGGGGTGGTGGTTTCCTCTCGAGATTCGATTTCCCCGTCGCTTAGGCGGCTGCCTCCTCCGTGTCGCCGCTTCGTCTGCTCGTGAAGTCTACGGCGGAAGCTCACCAATCGCGGGCAACCGGAAGTCTGCGAGGAAGAAAAGTGGATTGAAGAGACTTTAAATGAGCGCTCGAAACCTCCGCCTCGGGGATAGTGTGTGTTTCGCATCGAACAGTTTCGAGCTACAGGCCGGAATTTAATTACAATTATTTACCGTGTTCCGTTACATCATTGAACGCGACGGGTCCGACCGCGCATCGACGAAAGTAACCGCGACATCACCGCGGCTCCACCAATGCTCAATTATCCTTTCCGGCGGGCGTGGCTGTAAATTATTGTTTTCATACAGTCGCTCTCAACCCACGCGGATACTTGGCGGCACACCACAAATTCCCATCAATCCCGTATAAACCGCAACGTGCCGATCAATATTTATTCAATCAACACGGCCCCCTATTGATTCCTACGTAAGCCAAATTCGTTTCCGTTACGCTGACGTCGCTTTACACGCAGGCCGATAGTTGTTGTTATCTTTTCGTCTCCGCGCTCGGCGGGTAAGCTCGATCATTTTCACATGCCCGGCTCGCGGGGCCTTCGCACTCGGACGAACCTACAAAGGGCCCCGCTCGGCAAAACTGTTCCACAGGTTGCAGGCGTTTGCTCTTTCAATCCCGCCTCGGACCTGCGATAGTCGACTCTCTCTCTCTCGTGGCGCGGTACCTTGTAATCCTTTTATGCTGTACGGCCTGCCTGTGACAACCTCACCCAGTGAACCGTGGGCTTCAATCCTGCTGGCACATGCTTGGCAGGTTTTATTGTTTGATGGATATTAAACTCCTGCAATTTCGCTTCCTCATAGAGAAAGCTGTGTTTGCTTTAGAAAGAAATTTCAGATCATTATGTCGGACTACTTAAAATAGTTTAACATTTTCAGAAATCCGATTTTTAGCTGAAGTCCGGATGTATGTGTGTGTGCGTGACATATTTGCATATATTAAAAGACGGAGAAAAATTGTTCTGTGTCTCTAACAAAATGTAGATCGTTAATAATTTATTGTTGTGGCAGCAAAAATATTTGGCTACTACAGCAAGATATTTGCTGCCTCACCCAAATATTTGACTGCCACAGCAAAATATTTGGTTGCTACAGCAAAATATTTGACTGCCGCAACAAAATATTTTGTTGTCCCTATGTTAAGCAGGTAAATGAGTTATGGTAACAAAATTCTTGCCGTCTCAACAACTTTTTTCTCCGTGAACGGCTATAACTCGGAAACGGTTTGGGACAGCGAGCCGAAATTCGGCACACTGGTAGAGTGGTCACAATTTTCATGAAGATTGAGGCGTGATTGGAGATTCTACGTGATTTTTAATATTTTTGAAAATTCTCTGTGGGAACTCTAACTTTCGTAAATTTTGAGCTACCATCCTAAAACTGCACACAAATATAATATTTCCATCAAAGGCCTTTGGTATTGAATGTACTAGAAATCTGTCCAAGCGGTCAGATTCCATGGGATTTATTTAACATTTGTATTTGTAATATTCAAGCATTAAACCTTTCCCTCGATTTAGACATCGCCCGCCTCATGTTCATGCGATCGCTCCCGTTTCTCTGCGATATCAAAACTCCCGTCGATTCTGCCACGACCGAGGATTTACTGAATCCGCGTTCTGGCTATGCTATGGAGCACTCCTACCTGTTTTTTTTTTTAGAAATCTATCCAAGCGGTCAGATTTTATGGAATTTATTTAGGGGAGAGCGGGGCAAAATGGGGTAACGGATCAAAACGGGGTTTTTGGGCAAAACTAAATTTTCCAATCATTTTTGGATCGGACAAGGTGGCAAAATTGGGTAGAAAAGACTGATATATCCTATAGGGCGAATTCGGGCATCCAAAAATTATTGGGAAATGACGTTTTGCCCCGTTGCCCCATTTTGCCCCGCTCTCCCCTATTTGTCATTTTCAAGCATTAATCCTTTCCCTCGATTCAGACATCGCCCGCCTCATGTTCATGCAATCGCTCCCGTTTCTCTGCGATATCGAAATTCCCGTCGATTCTGCCACGGCCGACGATTGACTGAATCCGTGTTCTGGCCGTGCTATGGAGACACCACTACCCGTTTTTTTTTACCTCTATCCACTATTTCGCAGACCGCGTACTGCACGGCTCGCATTCGTCTTTGATCTGTTCATTCAGTGGCCACCGCGGAGTCTCGCGAACGTCCACCCAAGGCACAGGGATATCCGTCTGGTGCACAAACGTCCGTGACAGCTTCGAGTCTCTTCCGTACAGTGGAAAACGGTGGCCTTTGCCGGCTCTGCAAAGCATCGCTTGAATTCCATTCAGCGAATTGAATTGAATTTATTCGTCAACTTGGCGCGACCGCCAGACCACCGAACAGATTAAAATATGTCGAAACATCCTTCAAATTTGATCGTTGGATTCCATCCGTGCCGATGATACTCCGCAGCAAAGGATCCAACATCTGCCCTGGAAGGAAAAAGCGCCAGGCTGATAAAAAAACTAGGCACGTAACGCTGCCGTGTGGGAGCTAATTTGGAGGTCTTCGGGAAAAGAGTCGGCACTTCCGGTCGGCTCATTAGCACACCTTCGTGCTCGGAAGATTCGTCGGAGTCGAAGAGCCCCGGAAGCCACGGTGAATATTGCATAAAATAACGAGCAATCTCAGCGACGATGGTGCACTAAGCCGGGAATAAATTTGGAGTGGCATTACAGGTTGTAGTGAGTTTATCTGGAACACGTCGGCTTTCGGCCGGGCGGTCAGCGGAGAGCGGGGAAAAGAGCCCGGGCAACATGTGTCGCCGGAAACGGGGTGAAGTTTCACACAGAAAATTTCGGAACTCCATACACGAGCTATAGGTAAAATGTGGGGGGGTCGGCGGAGCGTGCGAAAGGGTTGCATCCAGTATGCATTAATACATGCGGGATGGAGGTATACATATTTATCGACGGTGCGCAGCCTCCGGTGCGGGGACGTTGAGTCGGCGAGCGTGCGGGTCGGTATTATGTATTATCTACGGGCAAACAGCAAGGGTCGCGTCGGCTATCCAGCGACGGGGCCGCTGGTGTGTTTCGCCGAATTTATAGGATAGGAAGAAGCGAGGCGGAGGGAGTCGCCGACCGCAGCGCAGCAGAAAGCTGCTAAGGGTGGTTAACTCTGGTATATATGCACGAGCGAAAGGGGATCCGTTTTCAGCACCCCTCGCACGTGCAACAGCCAGGTAAACACTTGATAAAAGAGAGGAAGTGATAATCCTTTCACTCGGCCCTCACACCGCGCTCTCCACGGTGTTTCCTTTTTCCCTTTATGCTATCTCCGTTCCCGGTCTCCTCTTTTTTTCAGACTTTTTTTGCAGTTTTTGTTTCCCCCTCGTGAAATCCAACGATTCATGTGTGCCTGTGCTATATGCCCGAAGAATACACTCGAGCCGGTGAAGCTCAAACAACGAGAGGAGCCAGCGAGACACATCGACTGCGACGGATCGACTACGTGTCTCTGGATTCGCGTCCACTGCGCGTTTTCGTGGCCCGAGGCTGCCAGTCCTCGGTGTCTACCTCTGCGAAAACATTGTTAAAGCCCGGCACGCAGGCGGGCCGCGATACACCGGAAATTGCTGGGAGTCGAACTCTCCTCGCGCAATTTTTCATGCTCTCCGGCGAGTCGGCTGGAAGCGATTGCGCTAAGGTAAAAAGGCTTTCTTCCTACCTTTCTGGCAACGAGGAGCGAGTCGTGTCGATATGCGTGAAATTTCTGATATCCTCTCCTCCGCGTTCACCCTCGCATCTGCCTCGGTATTCCGTTCTCTCCACGTTCCTATCCTGCTCAGCGTATCTCTCAATTAGTCCCGGGTCTGGTGGAAAATTTACCGTTCCACCTGCGACTACCTCAGCAACCCGTTCGCTATTAGCTCTCCAAAGCGTTATCTCTGCGTCGGCGAATCAATTATCGGCACTGATTCACGAACCCGTGGAGGAAGAGTTTTACCCTTACCGGTAAATCGACAGTTTCGCCTTCCCGAAGGAGTTTGCGTCTGTCTCCGGGGCCTCCTTGATTGAGTCATTTAAGGAGGGAGTCCCGCTGCGCGCTGACGATTTTTAAGTAACCGTTGATTTTTGTTCTATAAAAAAAATAAAAAATCAACGATTACTTAAAAATCTGAAAAAATTCATACGTATTCAGAAAAATAAACGAATCATTTTCAT
>JAPYZD010001033.1:0-13862 GCA_030522725.1 Ichneumoninae sp. B BG-2022a | reverse complement strand
TTTTTTTCAGATTTTTACACCATCAAGAAGTACTTGAAATTTTCTCTTATTGTTGTCGAACTTATGCGAAGTCAGCGCGCAGCGAGACTCCCTCCTTAAAGTGCGTCTCCTACAGCATCTCGAAACCCTTGAGCGGGATGCTGTGGAGGAATGAGGTAGATGACTATAATTTTGTAAATAGTCAAGCGACCTTCTTCTTTCAGTGTTTTTTCTTTTCTTGTCTTTAAGCTTTATTGTTATTCCTATTATTCTAATATGTGCCCCTAAGTAAATTATAAACTATTCCGTTCTATTCTATGCTTTGCTTTCTGTACTCTCTTCGCTCAACTTTGTGTACTGCATATTTGTAATGCTTGGTCCTTAGGGGATTTATCCCAGGACACAATAAACATATCTATCTATCTATCTATCTCATTGATGAGATTATTGATGCAGACTACACTCTTGAAAAATATGTAATTAGCAACTCGCAATTATGTCGTCTTTGTAATGGACAACGGAAAGGCGTTGTTTACTAATTTGTGGAAGTGCCCGGCAATGTTTTTTTTGTTATTTTTCCGCCGTTGCGAATCTCTCCGGAAATAACGCACCGAGCGATATTTCCCGGCCAGTTGACGCTGTAAAAAATGTATAAAAGGTGTCAAGGGGGAAACCCGCTCGAATAAACGTGAAATAATTAATGCGCCCGTTTCGACTGGACAGCATTGAAACTGTTACCGGGCAGCGCGCACGCATGGATGGTACGTGAGTTCGATAATTTCGAGAGCAAGCAGGCGAGTTCGCGCTGTAGCGAAATTTTCCACGTATCCCCGTTGCGATTATTACACATGCTACGTATCTATCTCGATGTTGCACGAAACAGCTCTCCCGATATTTTTTTTTTACGCTAATGCACCCTCCAAAATTCTCTCTCCGGTTATATCAATCCAGGAATTCCCTCGCGTGCTCGACAGGCCGACGAACGTTTAAAAATCGAAATATTGGATTAAAACGTTCGGTTGCAATAATATTCGCAACGATATTGGTTCCCGCTGACGGACAACCCGCTCGTACGACTTCGTACCAATTCGCAGAAGCATCGATCAATTGGGCGCCTGCGCTCTGCCAGCGTACCGATGAAAGAGTACGCAAGTAGTACGAGTTCGTAATAGTCAGACGCTAGAACGGTGACGTGGAAACGTCGGAACGATCGCTGAAATCGTGTCCTGTGTCACTTCTGCGGATCGACCATTCGCCACTTTACGGTTGAGAAATGCTTCGTTCGCAAGTGTTTCACCTCATTGACCCAAACTGTAACGTTGGGTCGCGATTTTGCATGCACTTCTCGCAATGGAAACGTAGCAGCGACCGCTATGGATCCGCTACCGATTGGCAATCTTGGGCATTGGCTCGCGATTGGAAAAACCCATAGAAAGGTTGTTAATTTTTTTTTTTTTTAGAATGGCAACCAGTTGTGAATTTCCATTGTGAATGTCTGTTAATTGGTCGATCTACGACGGTGGCGTCGAAAGGTTTGGAGCAGTAGAATTGTTCATGGTACCATTCTGTTGTTCCTTACCATAGGGTAAACAGTGGGAGTAGAAACAGTTATCCCAATGGTTGGAGTCATCCGGTCCCTCGGCTTTAGTGCCAAGTGGAAATCGGCGAGGCGGAGAAACAATAACCAAGCGAGCAAGCCAAGCATTTCCGTTCCTCGTCGTTGCTGATGAGTGCGGAAGAGGGCTTGAGTTTCACTTCGAAGCTTGGCGGATTCGCCCTCCGCTTATTGCTTTCCGTGTGCATTCGGAAGAGAGCCGGAGGGCCGTGATATCCGGTACAGTCTACAAGCTCCTCTCGAGTGCCCCACCGCCAAACTCGAGAACTTTGAAGCGCTTTCTAGGAGATCTCTCACTCACCGGATTACGTCATTCACACAGCGCTATCTGCATCTCAATTAATTACGAAATCAGCTTTCGATAGTTGGCCAGCAAAATGAGAAATTGTGAGCCGACACAACATTGCGCCGGATATAATTTGATGCATGCGGTGAAATCCACGCGGAATTGCATCGCGCAACAGCGGCGCTGGTACGGCCTGGAGTAGGAACACCAATTCCCTCGTTTGCCGAAAATTCGATACGTTACACTCAACCTGACTATACGCCCGCGCTGTTTGCACGAGGCGTGTGTTTCTATCTCGACTATTACCATGAGACTGGGCTCGCGCTATTGTACCCTGCGGCGTTTCCGTACATATGAAATTTGTTGCGGTCCGTTGGCTGATACACGCCCAAACCAAATGTTCCGTTCCGATAACTTTAGTGCGAACGGTTTCCTCATTTTTCATCCGTCAGTACACACAAATCTTATAAGACTGCGAATTCGCTTGCCATTAATTGGCTTAGACTCGGGCGCCCCTGGGCTACCGGTTAATTATCTTCGGCGGCCGAGGACCCGAGCCAGAGGCAGCTTCGGTAGCAATTTTCGAAGAATTGCCGGCGAAAGTCTCTCAAAGTTCTCGGTCTCTGTGGCCCTTCGCGTCCGCGCCAAGAGGATCTTTGTCCTTCGAAGTTGTAGACGAGGAGGCACGACATTTCTATCCTGATTACGACGGCATCCAGGGTAGACCTCTCTTTGTGAGGCCACCGGGCGTTAATTGGCAAGCTCCTCCGAAGCAGTGTTCTACCCTTGTAATAGTACCATTCGATGTGGCTCCCTACCGGGATGATAACTTCGTTATAATTATCTTGCGAAATTTTATTGAACAAAAACGCTGTCGAAAGGGTTCCCTCGGTTTTTCATCCCGCTCCTGAATCAATGAGCACGAGAGTTAGGATTCCGACGTAACTGGAATATTTCATTCGAATACGTACCCACATGAGATTTTACCAATCCACAGGGCTATGAGATCGCCCCAGCGGCCGAGAGTCTTGTGCTCCATTTCCGTTACTTGATCAACATGTTTCTATCACTGAGTGTATTGGAGATACATTCCAGAAAAAATAATAAAATTTCTCCTTGTGAAAAATAACAAAATTTCTCATTCTAAAAATAACAAAATGTCTCATTCCAAAAAATAACAAAATTTTTCACGGAAGTGATGGCATACCGGAAATACGTCACTTCCGGTCGAAAAATGAGATTTCCAAACTCGAAGTGGCTTTCCTCGTATATCGTCATTTCTGGTTGAAAGGTAAGAATTGTCGTGAAAGAATAGTTGATGGATATACGAAATGAATACGCGTCGGTAAGTGGAGTATGGGGCGTGCTAAATACGAAGACTCAATTTATGCCAATCTCGTGGCTCGCCGACACCTTCTTGTCGGTTGTTGCGGTGAAAAACGAGACGGCTCGTGCTTGTCTTCTGAAACACGAGCCTCCCCTGGTCGCATCGCCTAGTGCCTGTGTGTGCCCACCTACTGATCGATGATCCTTTGACTCATGCTGTTGATTACACGCCCGCAGACATGGCGAATGAAGATGATAAGCTGAAAATGAAACGGAAGGATGTATAATGTATCCAGATAATCCAGAGTAAATTATCTTGTGATTCTCGTTGGAAAGAAGAAAACTGATTTTTATTGATTTTATGAAACATTATCGCCGTAGTAATTCGATCCATCATGTTTTGCTTGGGAAATTCGTAGATCCTAAATGAGGAGAAAGCTATGACGTGGTGACTGAAGATGATAAGCGGAAAATAAAACGGAAGGATGTACAATGTATCCAGATAATCCAGACTAAATGATCTTCTGATTCTCGTTGGAAAGAAGATAAACGATTTTTATTGATTTTATGAAACATTGTCGCCATAGTCATTCAATCCATCATGTTTTGCTTGCGAAATTCGTAGATCCTAAATGAGGAGAAAGTTTTGACGTGGTGACTGAAGATGATAAGTTGAAAATGAAACGGAAGGAAGTACAATGTAGCCAGACAATCCAGAGTAAATAATCTTCTGATTGTCGTTGGAAAGAAGATAACCGATTTTTATTGATTTTATGAAACACTATCGCCGTAGCCATTCAATCTATCATGTTTTGCTTCGCAAATTCGTAGATCATAAATGAGGAGAGAGCTTTGACGTGGTGACTGAAGATGATACGTTGAAAATGATACGGAAGAATGTACAATGAAGTCAGACAATCCAGAGTAAACGATCTTCTGATTCTCTTAGGAAAGAAGATAACCGATTTTTATTAATTTTCTGGAACATTATCGCCGTAGTCATTCAATCCATTATGTTTTGCTTGGGAAATTTGGAGATCCTAAATAAAGAGAGATCTTTGAGTGTTCCTCATTGAGAAATAAAGGTTAACATGAGGACTCGGAGCTTATAGGTTCGATCAGGATAAGGAAATGGTAGTTCAAAAATTGGGACGCAGTATCCCAAAGAACCAAACGATTGGGACGTCCACAAAAATGTTCACTTGCTTTCCTCGAGTGTTCTCAATAAGAAGAAATATGACAAAGCAGTGTTCACGATCTGGAAGTAACAAACAATCGTCTTCATTAAAACGCCGAGTTAATGAGCTGATGTATTTAAAAGTCAAGAAGACCCACTGCTATGAACATGTCCAACGATATGACGGAAAAATGCCAGGCTGTCAGGGCCAGAGGCTTGTTGATACATTAGCATTATCAGTACGTTCGACATGAACGATCTTTCACCGGAGCCCGCCCATCCGCTGCAATACACGGATTGCCGGAAAGCTTCGGACTGTAAAAAAAAAAAAGAAAAATACACCCCTTATTATGCGTGCAATAAACGTCCGGATCAAACTGTTCGGGAACTTACCTCAGCGGTGAGAAACAATCCATACCACCCATACAGCAACGTTTGTATGAGTTTCATGACGATGTACACCATGACCAGTACAGCCTTGTCAAAACTGATCTACGATAAAACCAGATCAGACATCAACGAATGTAACGGAACCCGTTTGATTGTATTCTTAGAATACCTGAGACGCTTGGAAGATATTTGCGCAAATGGTCATCGCGCTGGTGGTCAACGTCCAGAGGATAATGGGTCCGTAAATGCGTTCGAGCTTGTCCCGACAATGGGTCAGAGTTTGATGACGAAGAGCGCACTCCCTTATGACGCCGCGATGATCGTCGGATGCCTTGAGGTTGATTATGCGATACGAGATGGTGCGAAATGGGCTGGACATTTGAAAGACGTAGAATCCGAAGAGGCCGTCGGTGGCCATCGTTATGCCGGCGACGGCACAACCGGCGCACAACTCAATGATGTATTGGGTCACATAGAGGCCACCGTTTCCCGCGATGATCCACGGATATTGCGCGGGAAAGAGTAGCGGGAATTTGATCGGTCGGACACCGCGGACCAGTTGCACGATTATCGATATCGGCGGCGCCAACAAGTAGGTTGGAACGATCGCCATTGTCGACAGAGAGAGATACAGCGCGGAGCGATAAAAAAAATTTTGCGGCGACAGCCATATAGGCCGGAGTTCGTCGTTTTCCAGATCTTTGCGAAACGTCGTCTCGGGGACCGTGTGGAGTCCCACAAGATGTTCGCGATTAATCACAAAGACGATTACCTTGGAACAAGAGTTTCCTTAAGGCAGACGTGTGAATCGTCACACATCGAAGCCGCATTCGGTAATCCGAACTGATTACCTTGAGTATGATCGTGAAGAAGCTCACTGCGAGTCCCAAACCTTTGGTGGCAAGGCTTTAACCACATCGCTTATGTGGTTAAAGACAAAATTCACGATAGCCGAACTCGCGGAGATCGCTGTGAGCACGTGAACGACAACTACGAGTTGGAAAATCTTGGATACGCGACGCGGCCATAGTCCGGCGAAGAGCAACATTCGTTTGATCGCGAGAGCGTACGACTCGTACCTCATCGATTCCTCGTCCATTCTCCGAGGTATAAGAATAAAAGCGGTCACGACAAAATCGGCGGAAAGGAGAGCACTCGAAGTTTTACCCTTCGTGGAGGCAGAAACGCTGTGCATCGCAGTGTTGTAAGATAATGCGGATAAATTAGTCACGATGGCTTGCCTCGATACGCGGAGGTTCATTATTTACGCTGGAAAACTCGATGCAGTTAGGGGTGCAAGACAGGACCGTAGATCGTTGCTAGGCCATTATGCTGTTATTACGATGTCGTGCAGCGACATGACAAATTTCAATGACCAAGTCCCGAGATCCAACGCTCTCCGAACGAATAACGGTATCGCTTGGGAAAAATCAAAATAACGGCACGCTCGGTCGACGACGTATAAAGATGCCATAATCGATGTCGAAGATGAAAGAAATTGATCGAACAGCGTCGAGATGTCGAAACAAAGTGCGTCAGACTTGTGGCGATTTAATAGAAACATAAGGGTTTATTACCGAACGCAACTATCTTACAAAGATAAATCAGTTTCATCGTTCTCTCATAACAGGATTCACTAATTGTGTAGCTTTCGAAGCAACGGGACAATTCGCTCAGTCGTCACTGCTCGTCCGCGAGTGTTCGCAGTAAGAAGAAATACGACAGAGCAGTATTCGTTATCTGCGGAATTAACGATCGGTTGCATTCTTTGGTAGGAAAATATCAGATACGTGCAGTGGGAACCCACGTTTGTGAATATGTCCAACGATATTACGGAAAAGTGGCAGGCTGTCAGCGCCAGAGGCTTGCACGTCAACATTATGAGCACGTTGGACATGAAGGATCTTTCGCCGGATCCTGGCCATCCGCTGCAGTAGACGGATTGCCGAAAAGCTTCGGACTGCAACAGAAACGGCGACCTTAGATCGTTGATATTCGACGAACTCTCGTCGGAGGTACACTGTAAAAAATTACTGCATGAAAATTAATGTACCGGTATTGGAAGCTTTTATGCATAAATTTAATTTATTTAATAAATTTAATTGAATATTGAATTTATTAAATTTAATATACAAATGTTATTTAAAGTGAATGTACGGTAAATAAAAAATAATTTAGAAAGTAGTATTTTTAATAACAATTCTTTAATAATACTCAGAGTATTTTTAAATGACTATATATGTACTGTAATTTTACGTAATATTTGTACATTACATTTAATATACTGATTTATGCGTAAAAAGCTGCCACACCCAGAAAAAAAAATTATTTGACGGCTACCGTTTATTAAGATTAAGTAAAATATTTATTTGATTTAAATAAATATTAATTTAATTTAAGTAACTATTTACTTAATTTATATTAATATTTATTTAAATCAAATAAATTTTTTCTGGGTGCAATACCGGTACGTTAAATGTGCAATTTTTTTTTCCAGTGTAGTTCAAACGACATACCTCGGTGACGAGAAACAATCCGTACCATCCGTAGAGCAAGGTCTGCATGAGCTTCATGATTATGTACACCATGACCAGTACAGCTTTGTCAAAGCTGACCTACGGTGAACGATCGTTATCCGAAGTGTATTCGCGGAGTTTTAACGTTACCTTCGAAATACCTGGGACGCCTGGAAGATATTGGCGCACATAGTCATCGCGCTGGTCATCAGCATCCAGAGGATTATCGGTCCGTAGACGCATTCGAGCTTGTCGCGACAGTGAGCGAGGGCTCGATGCCTGAGAGCGCAACACTTCATGACGGTGGGGTAATCGTCGGTTGCCTTGAGATTGGCCATGCGATGGGAGAGAGTGCGAAATTGGCTGGCTATTTGGAAGATGTAGAAACCGAACAGGGCGTCGGTCGCGGCCGTTATTCCGGCGACGGCGCAACCGGCGCACATCTCGATGACGTATTGCGTCGGATAGAGAAGACTATTTTCCGCGACGGTCCAGGGATATTGGGAAGGAAACGGCAGACGGTATTTGATCGGACTGACGTTCCGGACCATTTGTACGCTTATGGATATCGGCGGGGTGACGAAGTATATGGCAACGATCGCCCACGTCGATACCGAGAGGTACAGCGTGGAGCGGTAAAAGAAATTAAGCGGCGAGAGCAGTATCGGTCGCAGTTCTTCGTTCGCCAAATCTTCCCGAAAAGTCGTCTCCAGTATCTCGTGAAGTACAACGAGATTCTCGCGGTTAATCACGAAGACGATTATCTTGGAACAACAGGCAACTCTTAACGGTCATTCCGACAGACACTGATCGATCGATCATGATCAATATTGCTGTTATCGTTCTTACACTGGAAACAAAATTTGCTTGCGGGCTGCCAAAGAAAAAAATGTTTGTTTCAATTTTACTTTCAATTCTTACAATTGTAATAAAATCTTTTTCTTTTCGGGTATTTCAGGGTGCATTGATAATAATAATTGCTTTGTTAAATAATTTTTATAGATAATATTAAAACTAAATTGCACGTTTGCTTGAAGTAAGTATGCTCGAAATATCGTACCAGCTAAAACCAAGAGGCGAAAGAAACATTCATTTGATAAATTAAACATTATGATAACACCTCTTTTATTTTACTTCTGCACCTCACGAAACACATCACAGATAATTTTGCGATTCACGTTATATATCACAGATACGTGTCAAATTTTCCGTTAGATATAATAATTTGTCGTCTAGTAAAATCGATTTTATATATCAAAATTTAACAGGAGTTCATCTAAATTTAAATTACCAAGTAATCGACAATTCTCTCCCTTAACTTTCTGGATACATTGTCCTTTGTGCATTTTATTTATTCTACCGGTTTTCTCTCAAAATTGCCCGTTCTCGTCTTTGCTTTATTATTTCCCATGGAAGGGGATTGTATTTATCTTATTTTATATAATCGGAGTTGATGCTTTCCAAAAACTCCAGTTGATTAGAATTGTCGCCGCGTAAGGATGTTGTATTCTTCAACAATCAATGCCGAGGCCACGACCAATTGTTGAAGACAGTCAGCGAACGACGTTGTATAATGCGCGAGAACGATACTGACCGGGTATCGATACGGAGTAAGAGACAAACACGTCTACACTCGACAACAGACGAAAGAGAAGAGAGAGTACCGTGGAAATTTACCCGATACGCGAGGATCGATTCCACTGGAGAGCGCGTCGTTTCATTGATTTCTATTAGATCTGATCGATTATTGGTGCGCGATAGTTGTATGAGAATAATTCGCTACACAATTTCGTATGATATTGAAACAACGACAGCAAGACTGCCAAGGCGACATGTTATCGTTTCAATTCGGTATGAAATTGTACGAATTCAGGGTAGAATTGAAACAACTTTTTTACTTCTTTGGCAGCCCGCAAGCAAATTTCACTTGAATCAATGATATTTTTTTTCAGTTTATCAATTACCTTCAGTATGATAGTGAAGAAACTGACCGCTATTCCCAAACCCTTGGTAGCGAGGCTTAGATTCGTCACGTGACTGAGAACGAAATTCATTATAGCCGCGCTCGTGGCGATCGACGTGAGCACGTGAATAATGACGACCAGTCGAAAAACGTTCGAGGACACGCGACCTGGCCATAGTCCAGCGAAGAGTAGCATTCGTTTGATGCCGCGAGCGTAACTCTCATATTTCATCAATTGATCGTCCATTCTCAGAGGTATAAGAATAAAAGCTGACGACAAAATCGCTCGGGTAACGAGGGGGCTCGAAGGTCTCTCTCGTTGGGAAAATGGAAGTTGGCGAGCGAGAGGTAGCTTTTGCGAATCACGGTAATAGCGGGATAATATCGACAAAGTAGTCACGGTAGTTTGGATAGGCGCGGGTTCATCATTTATGCTGGGGGAGCGTGATGGAGTTAGGTGGAGAGGTATGTCAGCGATTCGTCATTACTAATTCGATTGACGTGGCACGGGAGTCTAATGCACTTTGGTCGAATGAACACTCGACGACGGGAAACACAAGTGATCGGCGTGGTCGTTTTTGTATATCCAGGATGAATCAAAGTCCTTCCGGCTAAAAACATACTCCGGTCTTGAAGAAGATAAATTCGACATCCAAAGGAATACGTAACACAATGTATCTGTTTTACAATTGGTTCACAGTACAATCGTTCGAGTGCGGAAAACACGATCTTCGTATAATCGGATTGAATAGGGCTGTTGTTGTCTTCCAACGTCCGCAATATGAAGAAAGACGTAAAGGCTGTATTGCATGCTTGGAAAACTAAATCGTATTTTAAGTGACTCAGAGACACAAAAGCAAAATGTGTTCTTCCGGTTAAAAATACATACTCTGTCTGGAGGAAAATAAATTCGACACCCAAAGAAATACGTGATTCAATGTATTCATTTTACAATCGGTCAAGTGCGGAAAACACGATCTCTACTGAGAAAAATAAATGGTTGGATTAAGCAAATGTGCGGTGACATACGTTCAAAAGTGTATTTGGTTGGTACAACAAAGATGTTTGTTTCAATCGACAAATTTTGAATAAATTGAAGCGAATAATCGTTTAATAAAACGATGCGTTATTTGTACCAAACAAATAACGGCTTTGAACGTATGTTACCGCGATTTTTGGTTAATCCAACCAATTTTTTTCGTTGTCAATCGTTGCTGTCCTCCAGCCCGCAACCGATTTTTTTTTCAGTGTACAAAGATATTTGTTTCAATCGACAAATTTGGAATAAATTGTTGCGAATAATCGTTCGATTATTCGTGCGATTTTTGGTTAATCCAACCAATTCTTTTTCTCAGTTTCCGTATGATCGACGTATTTAAGCGCTGTTGCTGTCCTCCAGCGTCCGCAACATGAAGAAATACGAAAAGGCTGTATTGCATACCTGGAAAGCTCAACAGTATTTTAAGAAACTCAGGAAAAGACGAAAAATTGTGTTGGAGAAACTCACGGCAACGAACATATCTACAGATATGGTCGACATACTGCATGCCCTCATTGGCAACCGCTTGTAAGTTACCATCACCAGAATGTCGGTCATCAACGATTTTTCACCCGACCCTGCCCAGTCGCTCCCGTAAACGGCCTGCCGGAAGGTGTCAGCCTGGTGTAACAGAAAATAGCGCGATAGACGAAACGAAAGTAACCATTCGATCACCCAATTATCTCTCTCGCATCAGATTCTTTGGCTTCCGCCAATGTTACTTCAGTAGTGAGCAGCGATCCGAACGCTCCGTAAAACAGAGTCTGCATAGCCTTCATGGCTATGTAACCGAGTACCAGCGCAGCTTTTCCGGGACTTATCTGCAAAAAAGGATTTTCATAGTCTTTTACTCTGATAAAAAAATAGGGTTGAATCAACCGGTGATTCTGGCAGGGACCTTTCAATAGATATTCTATTGGTCGATAAAAATATTTTAATGCCTGACACAATTTTTTAGTTGCAACCAATAAATTATTCATTTCAACATCCTTGCCCGAATCTTCAGTTGATCGAACCGTATTTTTTTATAAGTTTATTTGGTTTAAGTAAAATATTTATTCGATTTAAATAAAATATCTATTTGATTTAAACAAATATTTATTTCATTTAAGTAACTATTTACTTAATTTAAATACATTTTTATTTAAATCAAACAAATATTTTCCTTAACCCAAATAAACGGTGGTCGTCAAATAAATGTTTTTTCGGGGTGTGTACGATCAAAGCTCGATGTAAGTTTCAATCCAAAGTCAGGTAGAATTTGCTCACGTGCGAGGCCTGATAAATGAGAGCGCACATGATCATCGCGCTAACGACCAGCATGCCGATGACGATTGGGCCGTAAATCCGTTCCAGATGATCCTGGCACCTTGTCAGAATCTGATGCCTGGCGACGCACTCGCGTATCACCGCGCGATAGTCCTCGTGCGACTTGACATTCGTCATGCGTTGCGAGAGGGTGCGCAGCTGACCGCAAATTTGGAAGATGTAATAAGCGAACAACACGTCGATCGACGAGCTGAACGCACCGTGACTGAGTCCAGCGTAGAGCTGGAACGTGTAGTGAGCCGGATAGCGCCAACCGCCTATCGTCCACGGATATATCGACGGATAAGGAAGAATGTACCTGATGGCATCGACGTGCCGAAAGTACTGCACGGCGATGGCGACCAGCGGCGTTATCCAGTAAATCATGTGCACCAAGTAGGTCATGACGATCAAGACGTAAGACGGCGAACTGAAGACGCGGAGCGATGAGAGCAGAATCGGTCGTAGGTTTGAGTCCTGGAGATCCTTTTCGAAGGCACTGTTGAGGCTGGCGTGAAGTTTGATCAAACGCTTCCGATACACCATCACGCAAATAGCCTTCCCCGCATCGTTAGAATCGACAAGACATTTAGGTGATAAGAACAATCATCTCAAGCGTAGGGTAGAGCGGGGCAAAACGGGGTTTTTGGGTAAATCTAAATTTTCCAATCATTTTTGCATGCCCGAATTCATCCTGTCAGATACATCGGGCTTTTCTGCCCCGTTTTGCCACCTTGTTCGATCCAAAAATTATTGGAAAACTTAGTTTCGCCCAAAAACCCCGTTTCGCCCCGTTGCCCCATTTTGCCCCGCTCTACCCTACACTGAGAAAAAGAAATGGTTGGATCAAGCAAACGCGCGGTGAGATACGTTCAAAGGTGCATAAAATATATATATATATCATTGATTCAAGTAAAATTTGCTCACGGGCTGCCAAAGAAAAAAAAATGTTGTTTCAATTCTACTTTCAATCGGTACGATTTCATACCGGGTTGAAACGCTAACATGTCATCTTGACAGTCTTGCCGTCGTTGTTTCAATATCGTATGGAATTGTAAGAATTGAAGGTGGAATTGAAACAAACATTTTTTTTCTTTGGCAGCAAGCGATTTTTTTCAGTGTATAGGGTAAAAGTGGTGAATATGGCCCACCTCGCTTAACACGTAAATCAATGATATATGGACCGGTCCATATTCCCCACTTTTACCCTATATGGTTGGTACAAAGATGTTTGTTTCAATCGACAAATTTTGAATACATTGAAGCGAATAATCGTTCAACAAAACAATGCGTTATTTGTACTAAACTGATAACAGCTTTGAACTTGTGTCACCGCGACTTTTGGTTAATCCAACACATTTTTTTTCTCAGTGTAGAACGGTTCGTTGTCGGAGGAATTCGTTTCGGTTACCTTCTGCAATACGATCGAGTAACCCAACGCCGTACCGAGGCCCTTCAAGAAGAGATCGAGGTTCGCGAAGTTGTCGAAGCAGAAGTTTAGAATAACGCCCAAAGTCGCACCGCACGCGAGGCAATGTACGAACGGTACCAGCCGGTAGAGCAGCCCGGGATTCGCGCTCGGCCACAGCCCACAGACAAACAGCAATCGTTCCACAACATCTTTGTACCAGTGGTATCTTCGTAATTGGTCCGGCATTGTCGTCGGTAGAGGAGCACGAAAAGACGGTGGTGGAAACCCGAGCGCAGCTGCGAGCGGGTGCAGCGGGAAGAAGGGCAGGAATCGCGACAATAAGCCCGACACGAAGATGGAAAATGAATGTCTTTCCTACGAATCGCATACCGTGCGCCTTCGCAATTGTTCGTGGGTAACAATGGGGAAGCGCGATAGCAATCACCCGATAACTCTCGTTACGCGGACAACTTTTAACTGTCCGTCATTAAATCGATCTAGGGTAAAAGTGGTGAATATGGCCCACCTCGATTAACACATAAATCAATGATATATGGACCGGGCCATATTCCCCACTTTTACCCCACCCCTTTCTTTATTATCGCCTTCTCGAATTCCCGAGACTCGAGATATCCCGACATATTGCACGGGACGGCACTCGTTCATTGTAACGATGATAATTACGATCTCAAAAGTTTGGGGTGAAAAAGTGAATCTCGACCAACACACGGCGGTTGCGCGAGGGTACAAATCGGGGAGACCGGGGACAAAAGTAACACGGGTCAATTGTAACACGCGGCTGCGCAACGCTGCGCATGATCGGACGCATCGGATATGAAGTGAGCAACATTA
>JAPYZD010001032.1:0-65025 GCA_030522725.1 Ichneumoninae sp. B BG-2022a | reverse complement strand
GGTACGTGGGGCCAAATAGGTTTGAAAATCCGGATGTATCGTTGGGACAAAATGGGGAATCCAAAAATCATTGGGAAACTGGGTTTTGGCCTCACAGTCAGGTTTTGCCCCGCTGTGCCATTTTGCCCCGGTCTCCCCTATAAATTGAATGAAAACAGAAAAAATATCTCTTTGATTCAAATAAATTTCCTGTTTATGTTAATATGGATCGGTATTTCGATTTTTCCTTTTTGTAATTCAATCAAGTTTAATTTCCATGGTGTCTATAATTTATTTCTCTTCTTAGTATTCCGATGGACGATTTGTATCTCACATTTTTCCATCTTGGTGTATCATTATTGAAAATCCGTCGAGAATTTTTCTACTTTTTCTTAATTTTCGTTTAGTCGCCGTGATTTCGTGGCCATCACGGCGACGCAAATTGTCGTCTTCGTTCGGCTAAAGAAGAAGACGAAGAAGAAGAGGAAGAAGAGAAAGGAAGAACTAGCGAGCCGGTTGAGCCCGCGTGGTATTAACTCTCGAAGCACGACGGCGGAACAATTGTTAGGGGCTTGTTAGCGTTGTCGAGCTAATGGCGCACTTTATTACTTCGCGGCCACGGGAAAGACCGGCGTGCTGCGCGCGGACTGTGGCTTTCGCGAAAGCGCTGAGGGATAAACCAGAAAGAAGACACCAAGTGTTAAATAAGTCAGGATACCGTGGACGACTTTGACACGCGCAGATTTCTGTGCGGCGTTGAAAAAAGCCCCAACCGCCCTACCACAGATTTTACGGATGCGACAATATCTGTCGATCGTGTGAACCACGAAATATAGAGTTCGGGGTCGGTGGCGCTGATTTTTAGTCTTCTACGGAAAAAAAAATCGTGGATTTAATAATGAAATACAAATAAGGGACATACCTTTGAGTTTATCGTGAGCCAACGCTCTTTGGAAGTGTTCCTCGACCTCGGACGCTGCGTCGCCCCGATAATGCGTGAATACTACGCAATTTGCGTTTATGTACTGGGCTCTGCTCTCACCGTCGTCCGAGTCATCCGCCGTTGCACCAGCGGGACCGACCGCTGGAAAAAAAATGTAATTAAATTCTACAACATTAACATTTAATCATTACATCGATAGCATACAAATGGCAAGGATTCGTCCACCAATGACTCTGGAAATTAATAATCAATCAAGGTAATTGGAAGATCAGAAGAAAAAACACGTTGACCAACAGGACCTCAATTTGAGAATCCGATTTTATATATGAAGTGGTCGGTGTTCACAGCACTTGTTACTTTTGATTTGTCTTTACAAATTGTATTTATCAACATTCACTTCCACCAGGGCTCAACTTACTGTCGTAAGAGCGATAAAAGTGAGTGTTACCATGACTTATACGCCAAGATACGTTATCTAAAGTAATTAACAAATTAGTAGACTGTGAACCGAGTGCGAAAACAGTACATTACGATACCAGTGCGATAAAACTTTTTCTGATGAGTGTGAGTTCGCAGCACGTGCCTAAGGCGAGTGTCGCAATGACACGAGTCAAGAAAAAGTTTTTCGCACGAGTTTTGTACAACATTTTATTTTACGCACCAAGTGTCACAAAGTGACACTTTTTATGCATGTTTTGCAAAAAAAATAACATTTTATAATAACTTGAAATTATTCGACCGTTTTGACTATGATGTTTGCAATAAAATAATTCGAGACTCATGTTGACATCCCTACTGGCCCGTATTGGCCCACTCATTCCTACATGAAGCTGACACTTCACGCAACTTGTACAGCCACTTGGCCTTTACTGACCTAAAGGCCAAATGGTATGTACAAGTTGAGTTTTACAAAAGTCAAGAGAACGACCATTGGTCTTTCGGCAACAAGATGCCTGACAAAAATTGTAGAGCATCACATCAGGCCCTGATAAGGCCCTGACAAGACGTTGACGTAAGACTCTAAAATTTCTACCAGGCATAATTTAAATCGATGGTATGATTCTCACCGTCCGTCGATCTGTCGTCGTCCAACGTTCTCGAGGGTTGCGATGTGGTTGTCGCGGTGGCGAGAGGTTGTCTAGGCTGAGGAGGTGTAGGTCTTGGTGAGGCTGGACTAGGTGCCGAGCCGACCGACCCGGCGCTGCTCGGTTGTCCCTGAGGTACACTTCCGCCCGCCGCGCAGATCTCAAGACCCGCTGTTTCCAAGGACCTCTGGTGAACATTTAGCTGCAACATTGACAAAGTTTAAATTAGCCACTCGTCTCGCCCAGAGAATTCGATGTAAAACGCGAAGATTTTTCGACGATAGAGACGACGTGATAATGGAGATTAAAAGACCATCGACGGTAGCGAAAACTTAACGGCGATTGAGATTAATTAATTAATTAAATCCAATTTCCATGAGTCGCGGCTCAACACCCGATGAAAATCATGCAAACTTTATTGGACTACTGATCTCGGTTCTTTAGTGAAGCGACGAGGCGTAGAAAGGTCTCAAGACGCGCTGTTTTCAACAAACTCTTGTAACCATTTTGCTGCAACATTGACAGAGATTGGCCGTAAAACGCGAAGATATTTCGAGGATCGCGAGGACGAGTTAATAGAGATTAAAGGAACATCGACCGCTACGAACACTTACGGCAATTGAATGAAAACCAATCTCTACACTGAGAAAAGAATATAGTAAAAACTACCGGGCACATGAAAAATTACCATAGATCATGGTAATATGCTATTGGAGCGCTACCTATGGCAGAAAGTCCCAGATTTTTCAAGAATTTTTACCATAGTATCTGCGAAAAATTCTTACAACTCCGGTACTTCCTGTCGCAGGTGGCGCCCCAGTTCCGTACTACGATGTGCTATGATAATATCTGTAAAGCGACATAGTCACATTTACTAGACCCTTCTCTCAGTGTATGAGTGCCCGCATAGAACCGGATGAAGATCATGCTAACTTCGTTGGACTACCGATCTGGCTCTTTCTTGGAGCGACGAGGTGTCGAAGAATCGACGAGCGTGCGCGGGGCTTTTAATGCCCTGGCAGAGCGGTTAACGAAACGGTGTGCAGAAGAAACTCGGTAGCTCTCGAACTGGGAGGACCAGAATGCGGCCGGATTGGTCCCGAGAACAATGGAATTTATGGCGGTCGTTGGCGGAAAACTCGTAAAGAGACGATATAATCCGTGTGCCCGTGAGCTTCGATCGGGATTTCTCTCCGTTGCTCTTCCACTTGGAAGCGAAGTTGCGGCATCTCTTGGGCCTCCGGTAGGAGAGAAGGAACGACTCTATACAGAAATTACGAGTGAACAAAGTTTCTCACCTCGATTTACAACGATGTTAAAATACATTCAGACTCAACAAGAATAGTAACATTTTTTCCATCTCACTTGACTATAAAAAAAGTCTGTCGAGTTCAACTCCATGCTTCCATAAAATTGTATAGGGTGATAATGATGAACACGGTCTGGTCCATATTTCATTAATTCCCGTGGCAATTCGGTTGAGTCATATTCGCCACTGTTACCCCGTGAAAACATCTTCAATAATTTCAGGCTTCGATGGGAATTAAATAAATGTACAGTCACCTATCGGACTCCGATTATTGTAAGTCCTCTAAAGATTGACTTCCAGCTTCTAACTATTCCAAGTCCCCTAACGACCCCCCAGACTCTGATTATTCCGACCGACACAAAACCTCCTCAAAGCCACCCCAGGTCTTGATTGCTCCAAGTCTTTCATGGGAAGGATTTTGATCGTTGCGCTTTTTGAGGTCACTTTTAACTCGAAGTCCCACTACGGAAATTTTCGCATAAACAGGCGGATAACAGGATTGGGTAATCACGTAAAAATTTTGCTTGTCAAGTCCCAACTCACGACTGAATATGGCAAGGAGCATTCGAAGTTCCACAGTCTCCGGATGTTTCCGAGCTGTTAAAAATTTTCCCGGAATCCCGTGCGAGCCGCCACCCGGTGGCATCCGATCGCATCGTCCGGATCTAATGAATAGCCCGCTGACGGAGCGGGCATTGCGCCCCTCGAGATTGTACCTATACAACCGTCCTATTTAGTCTCGTTGGACGCGACTCTCCGCGGTGGCGACGAAGACGACGTCGACGGGATGACGATACAGAGAGCTACCGTCCACGTCGCGCTCCATCTCCCGAGTCGCATAGCCCGGCTCTTGCGCTATTTGCAGCCTCTCGACCCTCCGCTTCTGTGGCGTACGGACCATCGCGACCTCATCCGCACGGACTCGCACAATGGACGCCGCCGACGCCCGGCGTCGCTATGCGACTCAATGGAACTCGTCCACCCTTGCCTCTGTCCCCCACCCCGTTACTCGGGTATCTTCCGATAGCTTCGTACATCTCTCGCGACCTCGACTCATCCCCGAGTTGCTCTATATGTCCTCTATATGCGACGTTTCTCGCGTTCCCAGCGCTACGATATTTTTAATTGGGGTCGGGAAAACGCGATCGTCAAGCATCGTCGTCGGTCCTATTTGGCTATTGCAAGGGAGAGCGGTGCAACACGGTACAAAATACTGGATCAAAACGAACCATTTTTATCCATTTTTACGCGAGATGTAAATCTGCTATGAAGAACAGGGGTCCATTTTGCCCCGAAGTCCTCTTCTGATTTGATCCTAAAATGTGCTCAATCGGCACGAAACCTTGTTGCGGATGTTGCTTAGGGTAAAAGTGGAGAATATGGCCCACCTCGATTGACATCCAAATGAATGATAAATAAACCGGGTCATATTTGCCAATTTAACTCCAAATCATGGATCATCAATTCCACGAATAAGTTGCTAAAAAAACTTCGTTACGATACGATATCTCGATGAAGGTGGGAGCGATAAAATACGTCTGTTCTTACGGGGTAAAAAAAAAAATAAGTAACTTTTCCATTGGTGCCTCGGACCAACCGCAATGATGTAAAAAAAGGCTCGAAGCCGCGGGTTTGATCAAAGCGTGAAAATAATTGATAACTCAATATCAAGATCGATTCCCAAGGTGTCGATTGCTCGCTCCTATCTCGGTCAAGCCTCTCCGGCGAAGTCGCTTAAAGAAGGGCCGCCAGGAAAATTCATTGCATCCTGCAACGTGTGCGTCCGGTGACTCTCGGAGAGCTCTCTTGCGACACAACAGGTTCTCTCCTCGAGGCACG
The DNA here is from genome assembly GCA_030522725.1 of Ichneumoninae sp. B BG-2022a. Taxonomy (NCBI): domain Eukaryota; kingdom Metazoa; phylum Arthropoda; class Insecta; order Hymenoptera; family Ichneumonidae; species Ichneumoninae sp. B BG-2022a. The sequence goes on along the minus strand of JAPYZD010001032.1, from coordinate 59,870 downwards.
AAAAATATCTGAGCCAGGATCACCTGCCGCTGCCCGGCGACGTGGTGCCATGGCCCCTCGGTTATTTCGGCGGGCGCGTGGTTGTACTCTTTTACACGACGCTCTCGTGCCACGCTGCACTCTCAAAGTGCTCGAGAGACTCATAGCCGCTCGAGTGCAAGAGTGGTGCGGTTTGTCACTTTCCGGACAAACTGCCTGATGCTCATCTCTCTACACCTGCATCTTCTTCCTCTTTCTCTTCTTTATATTGTGCTCGTTCCTCCCGCCGCAAACCGTACCCTAAGGATCAAAGGATCCAAACCTTTAGTCCTCGTCGCCTTATCTCCTACACTTTGGGACTTTTCATTTGGGAAGTGTGGGGAAGATAGTGGAAGCCACAGAACTCGTGCGGAGAGACAATACCGGAAGTCATCGACCTCCATATTGATCACACGACCGGAGCCATTGATCACATGCAGATGCACCGGCATCGTTGAGAGTCTACGAAATTTCCACTGAGGCGTAACCAATTTTCTTCGCGATAGGAGACTGTCCAATGTAATTGTTAAATTTCCAAACCTTATTAAGGATACAAACCTTTAGTCCTCGTCGCCTTGTCTCCTACACTTTGGGACTTTTCATTTGGGAAGTGTGGGGAAGATAGTGGAAGCCACAGAACTCGTGCCGAAAGGCAATACCGGAAGTCATCGACCTCCATTGATCACGCGAACGGAGCCATTGATCACATGCAGATGCACCAGCATCGTTGAGAGTCTACGAAATTTCCACTAAGGCGTAACCAATTTTCTTTTCGATAGGACACCGTCCAATGTAATTATTAAATTTCCAAACCTTATTAAGGATCCAAACCTTTAGTCCTCGTCGCCTTGTCTCCGACACTTTGGGGTTTTTAATTTGGGGCGGGGGAATAATAGTGGAAGTCACAGAACTCGTGCGAAGGGACAATACCGGAAGTTATTGCCCTTCATTGATCGTAAGACCGGAGCCATTGATCACATGCAGACGCATCGTAGAGTTTATAAGAAATTCCAATTTAAAGAAATAATCAAGATATTTTATTCCAAGAAATTACCAATGTTTTTCGCGATAGGACTTTATCCGATGTAGGGGAGACCGGGGCAAAATGGCACAGCGGGGCTTTCCAATCATTTTTGGATGCCCCATTTTGTCCCAACGATACATCTGGATTTTCACACCCGTTTTGTCCCACGTACCACCATCGCTATCATCTCAAAGTCATTGGAGTATCGCGTTTTGTCTCATTATCCCGTTTTGCCCCGGTGTGCTATTTTGACCCGCTCTCCCCTAATTATTCAATTTCATGATGAAGGAACGCGTATTGGTCTCACATAGGAAAGAATTTATTATTGATCGGTAATATCGCTTAAGAATAAGTCCCACATTGGTAATCTAAAAAATGGCGAATCGGTAAAGCAACGATTGGCGAGGCAATACGTGGCCGGTCATTGGCCAAACGGGTTAGATGATCGACAACGCTTACACCGACATTGGCCCGATCATTGGCCGATTCCGGACGATCGGCACGACGTCCACCTGGCATTATAGTTATTCCTGCAAACCATTTCTTAATATTTTTTTCAGATCCTCGTTAACTGTTGTTTCTCGCGGGGTGGGGATGAAACATCGAGCCAATGAGCTCTTTCGGAGCTCAGTAAAATCACACGCTCGCGTAGCGTGAATCCAAGGAGGGCGCGTGAACATAAGAATCTGCCTTAATTGGTTTTTGTCGGAGAGAGAATTGTGACGATGAGTGGGAGTGGCCATTCACGTCGGCTCCCAGTCTAACCGGTGCGGACATACATATATAGGAACACATGGAAAACCTTATTCGGGAGCTCGGGAGTATCATAGTTCCAAAGTGTTCGCCGGTAGCCATTGTGGTGCTAGGAGCCCCGACTTCTCGGGGCACGTCAGCTCGCCATGGCATAAATCCTCGAGGCTCTTGCCTCGAACTACCGACGAGCTGGGCGTGTATGAATTATGAACACGCGCTCTGCGCCTCGGAGGCTCTTCTCTCTTTCTGTTTTCACTTCGGCTCAACCAGCACCAATCAACGAACTGAGAATTCTCGCGGCTAAATGTTCACCGGGTTACCGGGCAACGTGACCAAACAATCGACAAAAATCGAAAAAAAAATGGTCTCGTCGCAGGTGCATGAATAATTTATACTAATAATATTTGTACAGTTTGTCATCGTGGGTATTCAATCATTTTCAATGAGCAACCCACACCCGACCAATATTTATCACACCAAATCAATATGTAATCAATGAAACTGTAAAAAAAAAAAAAATGAATGAAAATATCCTGCTTTTCATACGCCACGATCAGTTGTTCTTGATGTGGTTTTGATATTATTTTCTCGTGACTACAATCATTGAATAAAAAATTCTCTCACATGTATCGTTCTGCATTATTTCCCTGAATAAAATAATGCTAAAAAAATTAGTAATTATTTAGATCGAATCAATATTTATTTTAATCAAACAAATAGTTATTTGTCGGGCACCCACAAAATGAATTATCTTCCGGAGGTGCGAGAATTTAATTAATTAATTTCTTCACCGTCTCTCGATTTTTTTCTGTGGAGAAGGCGATTCCTTTGACAGACTCCGTGCCCGGCAGATCGACAGAGTGGTGCCCGTAGCGAGCGAAGCGAACACCGTAACCCGACATAAAGGCCTTTCGGCGTATATATCGGTTCCTCCGGCAATAACCCCGCCTAACCAATTACGTCCATACATCAGCAGTTGGCACCGGGGTGTGCTGGCTGTTGCTCGTTGAACGCCCGAGCGTCAAACAGAAATAAGTTGACGGTGATGTATGCCCAACCGAGTGTTGGTCCGCGGCAGCGTGGGGCGAGTCGAGGGGGGATTGTCTTACTACCGTTCGCCACTGGTCCTCTTCGTCTGCGTCTTCCACTTGCGCCTCGGTCGAAGCGACGCTAGAGGAGCAGCGAAGTTTGGAACGAAAAGATAGAAGAGGGGAAATGAAGGAAGAAAAAAAAATTAAAGATATTTTCTCGGGAGAAGGATGACGATGAAGAAGTAGGAATATGCCGTACCGTGCAGACGCGCTCGTATGCAGGCATAAGGAGCAGCATCAAGCAGGAACGGTCTACGCCTCCGAGATGTTATCATTATCTGCTCTAATAAACCCAGTCCCGACATTCCGCGCTGCAGTACATCACCGGAGCTCGACTGTCGAGCAGAGAGCGCATACTAGTCTCCTCAAAGCGACGAGAACGTCTCGAGAAAATACGTACACGCACCGCACTCTCTTCGGGGCGCTCTCCGCGTTCTCTCTCGCCGTATGTTGTTCCGTTTTTTATTATTTTTTTTATTTGTTTTTTTTTTTTTCACGCACGGGAGTAACGAGGATAGTTTCTCACTTCTTCGAGCCTCCCGGCGTATACTATCGGGGAGGATCCGAGCGAGCGGGGGCATAATGAAGGACCGCGGCGAAACGCCTCGTGGAGTGATGAGCCGAAAGAACTCGCTCGCGTCCTGCGGCGTTCCGAGAGTACGAAATATATCTCTCACACCCGCGCGCGAAACTACGACACCTGGTCGACAACGGGGTTATCGCGATCGCAGTGTGTCTTCTCGGGGGGTTTCCTTCGCTGTTCGTCCAGAACGGTTTTGGGGACGGTTTTTTTTAAGACGATACTTCAGACTGCCGGAGTTTATTGGACTCTGAATTTGTTTGTTCATCTCCATCCGTGAAAAAAATCGATAAAAGTGTTCAGGGCGGAGGAACAAAACGGACCATTTTTACCAATAATTCGCGAGGAATTCAACAAAAAAAATCTCTTCTCCCCGTTCTACCATGCATAAATAAAATTAGGTTCACCTTTGATTTATCAATTGTCATTATTTTTGTAGAAATGATTTCCCAGGCCGCCAATTTACTAATTATTCATTTAATGAGAAAATGCACTAATTCACTAATTATTCATTTAACGAGGGAATGCACTGATTCACTAATTATTCATTTAATGAGAAAATGTACTAATTTACTAATCACATAACGACATTTCTTCAGTCAGGCATTTATTTTTGCTCCCAAATTTTTTTGTGGATCAGTTAATTTCTTCGCTCGGTTATCAGTAGCTCGAGAGCATTGACGAAATCTCTTGTAATTCTATCGTCGGTGACGAGAAACAATGCCCTTGCGACCGCCCGCTCTTAAGTGCGGGCGATACGTAAGCGCGGAGCGGACCGAACCGCGAGAGCCATAAGTTACTCAGGAGCGAATGGGCCGCGGAAAAAGAGATAAATAAATAAATCCACGGGGTCGTCGTTTAATTCGCGCTCGACAATGTGGTAATTAATCGAGGCGAGCAGGGACGGAGCGGGGTCGGAGTGAGGACAACCTTCGGCTCTCTCTCCGTCCCGTTGCGTTCTCGTGTCGTTGTACACACTTTGCACACAGCAGCGGCAAGCCGCGCGTCCTTCCCGCGGCGAAGAGATCCCCGGAGCTCTCCTGGCCCCGGGCCTCGCGATCCTCGCAAGGAGGCTTCTTCCTGTTCTCGCAACGACGACCGAGACAACTACGATCGCGAGAGCTGCCCGCGGTCCTTCTCAAAGCATTCCGCGGATCGCCCCACTCTCCCACTCTTTAGCCCCGCGTCCCGGACCGAGCGCGAGCCGCCATCGAATCCGCACACTTCCCCAGAGCTCTCTAACCCCCGGGTACTGAAGATCGTGAGATGCCGCGAAACGAACTCGATCTTTATTCCTCACGACGGGAAGAAAGGCTTTCCTCCCTCTTCTTTGACTGTGACAATGCCTAACACAGTTAACATAATTGATATATTGTAACGAATACGGAGACGAGTATTGAGTGAGACACACTGAGAAAAAGGATAGTATTTCTCACTATATCGAATAGCTCCCAGGGGGAACGTCTACATAGATAGTTTCTGATAGTGCATATTCAATTGGTCAAATCATAATTGTGGTTGCGATTATGATTTTTTGTCATAGTCGTAACTATAAAATATAGACGTTCCCCATGTCAACTATTTTTTTCTGGTAAAAAGTAGGTATTGTTGCTTTTACTATGTCAATTTTTCTCAGTGCACGTGATGTTACACAGATGACCGGAATAGTTCGGTATGACAAATGAAAAACGTACAGATCATCGACTGATCAGATGACTACGGGATTGATCGGATTTTCAGAGAGAACAGACGTTTGACGGTTCGTGCTCGAGATATTCAGCTGCGATTGTATTTAATCATATCCGGCCCAAAATTAAATACGCGCGTTATATATTATTTAATATATTAATATACTGTAACGACCGAGCGAATGAATAACGCGCGTATTTTGTTTTGGAGCGGATATTGTTAATAGTGATAAACGTTAATAATCCCGATCATGTAATGTCACACGTCTGCTCGCTCTGAAGGTCTCGTTCAGACTGTCCGACATGACGATCGATCTTGTATCCGTCCGTTCGTTCGTCTATTGTCAAACCTAACTAATATCGTGTTACTTAACGAATAGTTCGCTACATATTCGTTACAATACTTAATATACTACGTGAACCGTAGGAAATTGATGCTGTTGAGTGATATTCGATTACTTCGTACAGGGTCGACAATAATTATAGTCATGCGCGAGTGTAATTATTGCAATGGTAAATATATGTTTCCAACACCCATCTGAAAAGGCGCGCGGTATTGTCCATCTGAAATTGACGTGAGGCTGATAAATTCAAAAAGTTCGAAACACAAAAAGTATTAACTTTCCAAAAACCGAAAGATCCATCAGTTTCCTTGTCTACGGAGCAATCAGAACCAAAGCCACGAGGAATCGTAAATTCGCGGAGTAGGCCGGCAGGCGAGCGAGGATAAAAATCGTCGTGGTCCACCTGGCCGCGGGGCTCTCCCGGGCGGCTTTATACCTTCGCTTAATGAACGAGAAAGCTTGACTAAAGAGAACTCGTTTCCCGACGCTTATCGACAGTCGTAAGCTCCGACGCCGAACGAGCCGAACGAAAAATCGCGGGCCGCGCGAGGCGAAGGGACGGAGCGAGGAGCCTCCGCGCAACGTCGTCGAAAATAAAAGCAACGACGGACGAAGCGGGACGAAGAGTAGAAAGAGAAAAGCCCTCGGCGATTCTCTCATCCGGGTGAGGGCACGAGTACGCATACGCGCCGCTTTCGCGAAGCTCCGGCCGAAAGAGCCGAGAGAGTCGGACTCCTCTCATCTTCGAGGAAGATAGGAGAATCGTGTCGACGAATGGCCGTGTCCGGCAAACAAATTGCGAGATACCCCCATGGCCAAATGGTAGCTTGTTACCAGCTCCATCTCTTTTCGCCTTGTTCCTTTTCTCTCGTTTCATCCAGAAGTGGAGGGGGTGGGGGGGAGAGGTGGGGGACTATCTTAACCCAGCGAAACCTTCTCGGATCTCGTCTTCTTGTTTTCTCTCATACTTCTCTTTCTCCGATACCTTCGCTCTTAGATGCTACCTGTGACCGAGCCGCTCACGGCCTTTCCTTACCGATTCGCCCCCTTCGCCTTCCTCCGCCCTCGGTCCCTCTTCCGTCCCGCCGGCGGCCGGCAGCAGCACCTTCGACCGAACAGATTGACGAAGATTCTGCGCTCGCTCGCGACACGAATTGATGTGGGAACCGCCGCCGATCGGTATCCGATCGAGCCGTTTACACGCGTTGCTGCGGCGCGCACAACGAGCTAGGGGAGGGGGATGCAGGGACAGCCTCTTTGATCGAGATCCCATCGGTCCTATTTATAACGCTACATCCGACTCTCTTCGTCATTCCCTCGACGAACGATCGTTACCGATAGTTAATTTTCACGACCTTCGCCGGAACGGCGATCGCGTCGGGCGAATGTCGGATGGGATAATTTATCAGAGACGCGAATGAACAGTCTAATAACGATCGGAACTCGTCGAGAAGAAGAGAGATCGGTAAAAAAAAGTTTACTCCTTTTTTCGCGACAATTTTATGGACGTCAATTATTATTATTATTTTTTTTTATGAAACAAATTAATTCAAAGAAAATGGAGAAACAAATCCTCAAAGTCCAGATAAGTTCGACGAGCAAAATACCGATCAAAAATTATTCCATCGATATTCCGACGAAAATCTTCGATACTGAAATAATAAATAAAAAATTTAAAAATGGAGTAAATTCGGGCGCATAGGGAATCGGTTAAGTTGACGGGATGGCGGAGACGCTCGAGCCGGTATACTTTGCGAGTTAACTCATATTGGTTTTTCGCTTCATTCCTCGTGTCTACAAATCGAGTCATTCGAGTCAGTCGCCGGAGAGGGAGCGAGCGCGGAGCCGTACTTGCATTTAATACCGATCGGTGACTTAGCTCGCGGGGTTATATATACTCGTGGCAAGAAAACCCCTCGGTACATACTCGCGTCGTCGAGTGTGTAACGATTACCAGTGTGTATATAACCCATCGCTGTACGTCTCTCTGCCGGTACCTTTTGCCCACGTAGCGAATGGATCGTAAGAGCACCGGAGATATTCCTTAACGATTGCTCGAACGAATACCGGCAACGACATCGCCGACACCCGATTAGGTCGTTACACACCAAGGTATACCCGTATAATCGCGTAAACGCCGTAGCGTATGATCGGTATGTATGCATGACCGGAGGCTCCTTGCACGAAGAAAAATAAATTTAAAAAAAATCGTACGGACTGATATAGAATACGGATGAAATATAGGGTAATACAGGCTGGATGGCCTCAGTGCTATTTTTTATTACAACGGCGATGAAAGGTACGTCCATCGAAGGAGGATCGAATGCCAGTGACGATAAACCGTATGACCATATGAAAACTCGAGAAACTTTACGTTTGCAATTAATAGTGACGATCGTGTTTAAAATAAATATCCAGCGATTGGCGATATACACAATAAATGGTACTATAAATACAGTGTCACCTGGGCGCTATAGGTAATCTGGCGAGTACTAAAAAATGCATCCATTAGGGTCACGGTAGTTGCAAGGGGTAAAATGAGTAACACAATCCGTTAAATGATTTCGCATGGTGCTCCAAAAAGAAAAAAAATTATTACCTTATGAACCCGCAGTATCACGTACACTTACATTGAGAAAAATAATTTATTTTATGAAATTCCTTCGAATGAATATTTATTAAATTCAAATGAATATTTATTTATTTTAATAAAATAAATAATTTACGCCAAGTAAATAAATTATTTATTTAATTAAAATGAATTTATTCGCGGTGTAAGCCGTCAAATAATTTCTTCCTGGATGTGTAAAACATATTTACCGGATGTACCACAGTAGAGACTTGCCGGTTATGCTCATGTCTATCGATCGACGATCGCCCGGAGTAATAAAATTCGCCTCGAGCCGAAGCCACTCGTCTTCGAAGCGACGATCTCTCCGCCGGCGGTCGACGAGTGAGAAAACTCAACGTACAGTGACAAACGGGAGAACGAGAGACGATCGAGATCGAGGATCGCCGGAGCATTCGTGGTTATCAAGATGTGTTCGCACATCAAAACTCTCCGAAGCGGCGGCGAGTTACAAATTATTATACATCGCACACACCGCGGCGAGCGTAGTGCGAGGGGGCATAAGTTTAAGCCGACGAGAGTACGTTCGGCGGAGTTCCATTTTCAGCGATCGCCGATCGAGCGAACGCTTCCGATAGTCGTCTTTGGCGAGCGCGGCGCCTTTCGCGCTTCCCCCTTCGCCCCTCGCAATTATCATCCGCAAGCCCAAAAAAAGATTTCGACTCTGGAATAAATTTGTATAAGTACTCCTCGCTCACCGAATTATTCGAGCAATTTGTCAGTTGACGCGTGAAATGCACAGGTGTCGTCGGTTCGCTCTTTTTTTTTTCTGATCACCCTGACTGCGCTCAAATTCCACATCGGTGCGGCGCGATAGCCGGCAACTTCTGGCGCGCCATAAAGCATCGTTCCCGTACGCCCAATGCGCACCCCGGGTGACTTAATTCGCGGGGGAATATTCATTTCGCCACAACCGATATAACTAAATTCGCTTGGCATGCCGCGCATGAGCAATAGAAACCGGAGGAATTAAAAAGAAAGTGGAGTAAGTTCTCGTATGGATATCGCGCATTAGTTCGCGTCTTTCTTTCCGTCCCGTTTTGCCGCCGAGAGCCATATGCACCGCGCTTACCATTCGAGTGTAGATCGCGACTATACCATGGATGCGGTCGAGCCTTTGGGGTATCCGCCAAAAAAGATTTCGCTGCTGCCGCTCCGCTCTGGTGCCGGGGCGACTTTTTATTTTTTTTTCTTTTTTGCTTCCGCCGCGTTCATTTTGGTCTTGTTTATTGGGAAGGTACCGGAGCGGCTTATCGGTCCGGCAGAGGTGCGAGATCAAAGGAAAGCGACCCGTCGTCGAGGAGCGAGCCAGCGGACGACATTGCGACCACAACCCAGAAGCTTCTTGTTCTTTTTCCTTACGCTCTCTCTATGTCGAACTAACTCCTGCCGATCTCGCTCGCCGACTGCCATATCCCGCGCACGGAAACTACGACACGAGAGCCGATTCATGGCACCGGCGAAAATTTTGCTCTACGAAAAAGTCTACAACAAAGAAGAGACAAAAAAAATTAAATAAAAATTTTTCAACTATGCTCGATAAACTTTTATGAATTAACATAGGGGAGACCGGGGCAAAATGGCATAGCGGGGCAAAACGGGACAATGAGGACAAAACTCAAATTTCCAACGATTTTTGGATGGCCCATTTTGTCCCAACGATACATCCGGATTTTCAAACCCGTTTTGCCCCGAGTACCACCATCACCACCATCCAAAAGTTATCGGAAACTTGTCCCGTTATTTTGTGCGTTTTGTCCGAATATCCCGTTTTGCCCCGCTGTGCCATTTTGCCCCGCCCTCCCCTACGTGACACCTGAATTTTAAAAAAATCACCATTCAATTATTTCCAAAGTCTTTTCTTTAGACATTCTTACATCAGGAAGTTGAGAGTATTTTTGATAAATGCATCTTGCTTCGTCGACGATTCGCGCAAATTATAATTTGTGCGATTATTATTATAATTATAATTTGTATGATTATTATTATAATTTATGTTACAATTATATTTATTCGAGCTAATGTGCAAAATGAAGTAAATAAAAAATGTAAGCATGTAAAAAAAGTAAAAACTTTCGTAACTTTTTTAAATGTATACGATGTAGATATGCGCGGTTGAAAAAAGCTTTTGAGCGGAGATCGAGTTGTCGAGCAACAGCGACAACTGTATCGGAAGCGCGCGGGGCACACTCGGCGTGTGGGCTAACCGGTGCGATCGCCGTGCCCCGCAGCACTAAAACTAAGAGCCTGAAGTTCCGAGATACGGAAATGGGCGTCTTTAGTGTTCATTATCAGAACTGATCCGATAGAGGCCTGCCAATGGACTGCGAGCCACCTACCGCAGCGTTGTCGAGGACTCGGACGGGAAAGGCAGGTGAGCAGCTGACTCGAGGAACTCTTCTCATCTACCGCTAAGCTACCTTCTAGGTTCTGATTCGAGTCCCTTATTACCGAAAAAAACCCTCTTACAATATCCTACTTCGATCTGTCGAGTATGTAAATATTAATAAATGAATCGTATGTATATATTTATACCATAATGAACGCCGAGAGTATTTTCTCCTCGCCCGAAACTTTAGCCGTCTAGAATAAAAAATAAAAAAAATTCTGTTTCGAATCGCTCCGATAAGTCGCCCTTACCACGAACATAACGTATTATACCGACTTGTGTCTTTCGCATTAAATACAATAAATATCAATTATTGTATTCAATTATATTAATACAATAAACTTCATAATTTACCTTTCATTAAAAGTTTGTAATTGCAAACGTCCACAATTTTTTATTTGCCAATTTTCAAATCGCACCATTCTGCTCTAGTTTTACAACCAAAAGTTCGAACTAAAATTGTCAATGATACAAGAAATAAAAGGCCAGGTTTGTTTATTCAAATCCAAACAAACGAGCTTGTCAGTTCTTTAACAAAATCTTTTTTAGGAAACTTCTTATTCCGATTTTATGAAATTATTTTTCTGTGTACCTCACCTATTTATCCCCCTACTTTCAACTCACCGGGAAAGCTTTCTACCTAAAAGTCTCTCCACCTTGACTACTCCCTGCCACATAGGCCAGTTGTTGACAACTGTAAGATAAAAGTGGTTCAATCCACCCGGATTAACCCGTAAATTAATGATACATGGACCGGCGGTCCATATTCACCCCTTTTATCCTATTATCTAATATTTATTATCGGTGGTATATTACCCGCATTGCCGGTTACTTCCCTTGCCAATACAAATAAATTACAATAGTGCTAAAAAAGAAAACAATTTAAATTATCTGAACTCTGAGCTCTAGAAAAAAAAAAACTACATAGAAAATAAAAAAATTGTTTCCGCTCAGATAGCCATGTGGCAATAGTGGCAGTCCTGTGAGCCTTGAATTTACAACTAACCGAGATTCAAATTGTTTTATTAGCTCTCTCGCCTCAGCGATATATACGATCTCTCGCGAGCAATGCTCGACTTATCCGGAGCTCTCTCGGCGGCGCGTTTACTTCGGCACTTTGTGCACCTTTCGTCCACGATCCGTGCGGGTATGCGCGAGAGATACACATGTGCCTCGTTTGAGCACTCTGTATAGGAGATACCTCTGGCCGGTGGTAGCAAGGACGTATGCTAATTCGCGAGCGTAAACTCGTCGTAAACTGGCGGGGCCGCTGCCGCGATTGCTCGCCCGAGACATCGACGAGAAGCTGCGGCCGCGAGCGTCATTAGAGGATCGCGATAGCCATACGCGCCGGTCGCGCACGCGCATCATTTTACGAACCTAATCTCAGGTAATACTCGTAGATTCCGCCCACATGTTCATAAAAATTTCCCGATTGCTCATCCTAACTCAGCAATTTTTTTAAATTGGGGGAAACGACCTGAGGTCGAACCTTAAGCGCAGTTAACGGGTTAAGGTCAATCTTAACCCGTTAACGCCACACAGAGTAAAAAAAGTTTGTACTTTTTAGAACAACTTATTGTCCACAAACGTTCACAATTTTGTTATTTGTTAACTTTCTAATCGCACTATCCGGCTCCAGTTTTGCAAAGAAAAGTGCAAAGTAAAATTGTTAATGACACGGGAAGTTAAAGGACAGGTTTGTATATTCGAACCTGATGGAACGAGTTTGTCAGTTATTTAACAAAAATAATTTTTACCAAACTTCGTATTCCGGTTTCACGAAATTATCTTTTACTGTGCACATATGTCATCTCCGTCGTGGCGGAACTTTGCCAAAAGTCAATATTTTCGTGTGTATTTGGAGTGAAATCGAAACTCCAGGATATAAGCAACACCTCTGTCAAGGCGTCATGTCGATATAATAAATATTACGGAAGTTATATGTTTTTTTAAAATACCAACACCGAGACATTTTTACAAAATACAAGATTTCAAAAAAATGGCTCCGCTATCACCGAAACTCACATGCGGTGTTCCGGCGTTAATAGCATAACTGTAATGTCGAGTTTAGATAAACAAAAATTTGCAACAGGTCCAAACTATTGAACCTACAGTCGCTCTTCGTCCACTCTCCCTTTTGGCCTTAATATCCGAAGAAAAAAAAGAAAATGTCCGTATCCTCAGATCTTAAAAAGATCTACGGAGCGGCGATCGAGTCCGCGCGACAAGGAACGTCTATCGCGGGCGGAAACATCGAATTTTCACGCCACTTCGAGAAGATATACACTCCCGGTAGCCTCCAAGCAGGTAGCACGAAGTGTGGCGAATCTCGGGCGCCCTCCCGAAGCCCAACGGGCGCCCTTCAGCCCATCGGAGAGACCGATCGACCTGTTCGGGCTCTCACGGCTCGGAAGTTTTACAAGCCGTATCGAAAACGAAAAGAGGACCGAAACGAAAAGAAAAATAAAAAAAAGTTTCTTCCCCCAATGAGAGACGCCATAAACCCCTACAGCCACGCGTTAACAAAACTATCTCGAAATCGCCGAAAATTCTGCTGTCACGTCGTTATTACGTCGTCGTATTCCGCTACTCGCCGGACTGCTGAGAATTTTTATTACCCACCGAGTAGCGTGAACAGTTTCCTTAAACCTCAAAAAAAAAGAAACCAAAAAATGTCAAGCATCTCCAGATCAAGAAATAATGAAGGAAAAGACAACTAAATCCAAATTTTCATCGTAGCGGAGAGCAGAGATAGCGTGTGTACCCGCGATATCGTAGTTCTCAGACGAGTGACGATGTCAACGGTAGCTTGTGGCAGGTAAGTGCCGGACGTGCGACATTTATCCGCAATTATGACATTTCATTGCGTAAAAATTGTCGCGGAGATATTTCGCGGTGGAATTTAACGTCCGTTCTACTCGGCGATAGCGAGTCCTCGGTGGCTCGCCGGTGTGACTCGCGAGGCCCGATCGCAATCTCTCCCTTGGACTTCTCTCTAATGTCCGCGCGACAACCATCGACCAGAGGATAATAAAAATACCGCTCGAAGTTATCCGCGCGCCGCACACATCGGGCCGCACACCGGCGTCGAGCGAGAAGCGGACGCGAGTTCGTTTCTCGGGAGTTGAATGGATAGTTATGCGGAGAAGTGCCGTCCTGCGGCGGAGGGGAGGGAGCGTAGATCTCGCATAGATCCTCCGAGCGGAGGCCGCGCTCGCGCGCGATCGCGAGATCAATTAATATTGAACGACACCGGACGCGCGAGGCTACTGCCAAGTAGCAAAGTATCGGATAACTGGTTCCAGCTTTACGCTCACCGAGTTCTGAAAGTCTAAACGATCGGGACATAAACTCCGGCGGGCAAGGAGACGTATGGACTTGCGAACGATTGACGAGTTCCACTCTCGTGTATACCTCCGCTGACTCGGTCTCGCTCTTTCCGCTGCGCGCACGGTGTTAATGTCGGAATCGTTCGATTAACTGTGATTCTTTTTCTTTTCTTTTTTTTCTATCAAAGATAGGCCAGTGGTGGACTCGCATTGGCCCCGTTGCGGGAGATCAAGAATATATACTACATATACTTTATGGTACATATCGAGGACGCTGTACGATATGCCGCTCGCTCGTTTGAACTGCGGCGGTGAGCCGCAAGGACCATTCTCTTGACTCGGTGCACGAGCCAGACCGAAAGATCCTTAACCCTTTAATGCACGAAGTTCCATATTTGCGGGGTTCGTAAAACAGAAATATTTTTTAAAAAATAATAATCCTTTATAATTCGAAAATTCCGAAACAGTTTGACTATTGGTGGTGCATTGTGGAGAAAGTTTTCTCGAATGTAAAATTAATGATACATTTATTGTTCTATTCGAGTGTAAAAAGTTTAAAAGTGACATTAAAAACTAGACATTTTCATAAAATTTTGATAAAAAAAAAGCGTGATCGAGCAGATGATAGAAATTGTTTGCTTTTGTTTCAGGAAAAATACTGCGGACTAGAAAGGTTAAGAAAACGTCCCATTTTCCTTATCACTTGAAGATGGAGATATGTGGAGGTTGGAAAAAAGTTATCTAAAAATACGATGTTTTTACGGTTGATCAACGACACGCACTTATGCGAGAGATGTTTTTTGGAGTGATCGGTTCGGTCCGTGCTTTTAACGCTTTTTTCATCAGAGATTAGTAGGGACGAAAAATCTTGGAGGAAAAAAGTGAAACTATGAAAAGAATTTTTTTTTAATAGTATCATCTCGATCCGTGAATACAAAACGAATTTTGTCATCAGCGCGAGAACGATTGATGCTGATGAGTGAAAATCGCTCGAATGGCGAGAGATCGGAATGCGTGGCTCGGTGCGGAGCTCGGTGCCGTCGGCGGTCGGGAAAAGGGAGGATAAAAAGGGTCGAGGTACGGAGAGGCCCGAGAAGCAGAGAAGCTGTATACCAGTCATCGGGCGTCGGTTCTCCTCCTCCATTCTCCTCCGTCTCTCGGCTTCTCTCTCGCTGATGATTCTTTTTTCTCATCCCGATCTCTTCTACTGTGCTGCGCGATCCACTCGGGACCGAGGGATCGAACGCGCGCGCGAGAGATCGCTCGCGGTGTCGCAAAGAATGGCGCACCTAGACTAAAAACGGAACAGCGACTTGGAATGCAACGTTGCGGCACACCTTGGCCGAAGAGCGCTGCCATGCGCGAGCAAATAGGGGGAGGGTCGGTAAGCAACCGAGGAACCCTTACAATTTTATTTTATTTTATTTTATTTTATTTTATTTTTTTTATTTTATTTTATTTTATTTTATTTTATTTTATTTTATTTTATTTTATTTTATTTTATTTTATTTTATTTTATTTTATTTTATTTTATTTTAATGTCCCATTCTTCGTCGCCTTCATCCCTCTTCGTCGTAATGCTCGAAGGGAATACGCGCGGCGCGTTATCCTGAAGAAGCCGAGGATGCATGCCTGAAAAGTACGCGACTAAACTGCAAAATTGTCGGAGAGTATTGCCGGTACGAGCGATCGCCTCGGGGGTTACGGACGTGCGGTGGCAAGCTGCTCGGTGACGCACGGTGAGATATGGCAACTCGAAGAGCGCCCGATAATTGTCGCACATCCCAGCAATGCCGGGGACAATCCATTCTGTCGGGAGTTACTACCGGTCTTGCCTGGGCTTGACGTGTCACTCTCTTCCGCTGTACCGGAGGGAGACGGAGATATCGCTGTCCCAGCGCCGGAGGAATTGCGATTCAACGTGATCAGCGGAGAGACACCGGTAAAACGGTATTAGTGCGAGAGATAGCATATTGTCGGACGCGAATTGTTCGCTGAACGAGCGCTGAGGAACGCGAGGGAGATACGGAGAGCTATAGTCGTAGTCGGCCTCGCTAATTCCACGACGGATTGCACGGACGTTTGACCCATTGCCAAATTGCATTCGCGAGACCGCGAGGCTCGCACAATTAGACTCACCGAGAGGGATCCCGCGACGGGAAATAAGAAGGCGCCCAACGGAATAAATGCGCGGTCAAAATTAATCATATTGTAATATCGTTGAACGGCAAAGATTTTTTAAAAATTATTATATTTTTTTTCTTCATAGTTTTCCTTTTCTTTTCAAAGTTAGGACGAATTTTGTTTTATTTGTTTTTTTTTTAATAAAATTTAGCATTATATTTGCGATTTTATCTTTACGAGATTCATGAGAAGTCAGAGATAAGTGCTGGATCCGGGGAAGATATACGCTGAAGACATTTTCCTTCGGCGAGCCATCAATTTTATGGGGACAATGTCTCTGGCGTCGAGAGGAGAGAATGTAAAAAAAAATATATATATTTTTTTTAACACTTTACGACGTCGCCCGCGGACGTGGTCAGGAAAATCTCGGAAGAGCTCGATTCAATTCTAATGTAATGAGTGAACGGCAAGCTTGTGCTGGGAGATTGAATAGCATTCCGTGGTTGGAGCGGTAGCGATGGAAAACGAGACCGTGTGATACTCTACGGGTGAGATCTTGTCTTTTTAAACGCACTGGGAAAAATATTTGTTTAACTAGAAACATTTGTTTATATCAAATTAATTAAGCGAAATAATTAGAGCAAATAGCTCTAATTATTGCGCTTAATTAATGTAATATAAAAGAATTTTTTTTTATCAAACTAATATTTGTGAAATCACCAGAAAGTCGTAACAAATACTTAGTAATATAATCTTTGTTAACATTTTATCATTGAGCTTTGTGGATGAGATCTAAATAATATATATATTTTTTTAATGCAGGATATTTTGCACATACAAAATTTGGTGAAAATATCCTGCAAACTCGACATTTTTTCGATACTTACTCATGTCCGATATTTTTCCTTACTTCGTTCATGAAAATAAAATTTTTCTACTTCCTCTTGTGAGAACGCAATATGAAAATTTCAATTTTGAACGTTTTTTTTTTTAACTCTCAGAGCTTTCTCTAAGCTTTGCGAGCAAGAGAGAAAAAAAAAGAATTCTCGCCGAGAGTCGAGAGCTCGTCTTAACGTGCCAATAACCATGTAACTCGAAGGCAAGTGCGAGCTATAGATACCGCAGTTTTGTGGGCCACGCGAAGACGAAAGAGTGCCGTGCGGACGAGGTAAGAGAAGCCCCGGTATTACGAGATTCCACGGAATGCCTATAATTTTACGAGCCTCTTTAATATGCGCTCGGCTTCTGCGGTAGCATCGCCTCTCTACGCCCGTCGGCGGGCTCCCGCAAACTCCACTCCACCGAGAGAGCTCATCTCGAGAGAAAGAGATGGAGAGCGAGAGAGAGAGAGAACCCTGCTCGTGGAATTCCCAGTCGTCTCCTCTTCTTTGCTCGTTCCCTCTCGCTCGAGCGCTTTGCCAATGATCTCATACCTGCCGCCTTCTGTCTTTTCCACCTACGACATAACGCTGGGCTTCTTAGCTTCTAACCCTTTCCCGCTACCGCCCACAACACAACCCCAGCGCTGCGAAGTCTCGAACTCTTTGTCATCTTCGACAAACTTCGCCTGAGACGGGTTCCTTACAGTTCCAGAGAAGAATTTCCCAACTATTTTCTTACCCTCTGGAACAACGTAGATATTTTTTATTAAAAAAAAATCCGATTTCACAGCTCGCAGCTGCAGTTTTTTTTTACTTTCTCATCATCATATCGAGACGAAATAATCAACGATCGCCTAAAAAAGCATGTGTGCCTGATCGAAGAATGATCGAGTTTTAGTTATTTTTATTTTCATTCTAATTTTTAGACACAACGACGAGCTTATTAATCTTTCCTACCGCCCAATGCCCAACCCAAGTAATGTAAAGTCTCTTCCAAGATTTGTCGAGAATTTTCCAACTATTTTCTTATAACCTGGGAAAGCATAGTTAATTTTTTTATGATGAAAATTTCACA
This sequence comes from Ichneumoninae sp. B BG-2022a, assembly GCA_030522725.1. Lineage (NCBI taxonomy): Eukaryota > Metazoa > Arthropoda > Insecta > Hymenoptera > Ichneumonidae > Ichneumoninae sp. B BG-2022a. The sequence goes on along the minus strand of JAPYZD010001032.1, from coordinate 41,942 downwards.
GTTTGTTGCTTGTGGAGCATCTTAATCGATTCGTTTCGGAACATATTTTTTATTTGTCGTATCGAGATAAAATAATTATTGAAACGAGTACATCGATAACGTGATGTCATGCGGCCGTATAGGCTGCGTATGAGCTTAGGTTATGCGTCCTTCTGGCACTAGACCATCGACATGTGCTCGATCGAGAGAATAAAGTATGTTCGACAAGACTAATAATATACCAACCAGCGCCTATGATATTACGCTCGATTAAAACATTAATTTCTTTGAACGAAGCGTGATCGACTCTCCAGGTAAGTCGGGCGTGGCGTCAGCAGCTAAGCAAACACGGAGAGCCAAGGTCAATTATGTTTGAACGTCGAATTATATCTTATCACGTCCGAGAGCGACTTTACTTTTTCCACCGACGCTGCAACGCGCATATGCGTACGTTTAACGTGAATTCATCCGAAGCGGTGCGAAAAATAAAAATGTTACGATTTTCGTATAATTTTTCAGCTTTTAGCGAAATAAATGCAATTATGCGAAACAGACCTCCAAATTATCGCGTCCGAGAGCGATTTTGTTTTTTTTACGCCGATGCTGCTGCACGCATGCCCACGTTTAACGTGAATTCGTGCGAAACGCTGCGAATACGACAATTTTATCGCTATGCGTATAATTTTTCAGCACGCAGCGAAATAAATGCAATTATGCGAAACGGACCCCCGGATTGTTGCGGCCGAGAGCGATTTTATTATTAACGCTACTGTTGCTGCACGCATGCGGACGTTTAACGTGAATGCCTTCGAAACTGTGCGAAAAATAAAAATTTATCGACATTCGTATAATTTTTCAACATTTATCGAAATAAATGAAATTATGTGAAACGGACCTCGGGATTATTGCGACGGAGAGCGATTTTGTTTTTAACGCTAATGTTTCGCAAATTCGTGCGAAACGGTGCGTAAAAGAAAATTCCATCGTTATTCGGATAATTTTTCAGCGCGCAGCGAAATAAATGTAATTATGCGAAACGGACCTCTGGATACCGTGATCGAGGACTCCCCGAACGATTCTCAATTCATTGGGAACGCGAATTAAAAAATAATAATAATAATAATAAATAAAAATGAATTAAAATCGAGAAGTTTCTCCGAGGTCTCATCAGCTGTCACTCTTGTGTGCGGTATAGTTAACCATTGTATGGTATAGGTATAATGTAGAGTGACCGTGTAAAAGTAACGGCAGTCGTATTTCAACGCGAGGGTCTCTCTCCTGGCGCTCTTCGCGACGCACCTTGAGAATACAACACGCACGACACCGCTGTCCCTTGCTCGCTGTATGCGCTGTTACAGAAAAAGTGACGAGTCAATAAAAACTATTAAGAGTTATAAGTTCCACTATCTGCCCTCATTAATCTCGTTTCTCTTTAGCGACCTTTATCAATAAGCATTGACTGGTTAATTAGACTCATCGGATATGTGTGTTACGTGCTGATGTATCCTGTCGCAACGACGAACTGGATGTTGATTATAAAATACAACAAAAAAAATTTAACATACGACAGGTAGGCGCCCACTAATTAGTGGGCCAATTATTTGTTAAACGATTATTCGGTGGGGCTCCCTGCAGCGGGAGATATTTCATCTTCGATCGTTTAAACCCTTTAATTGACGAGGCTCTTTCCCACTGAAATACATTATTTTTCTCGACCGCTCGAAATTTTTCTATATCAGAAAATATCGAAATGTTTGGAAAAATTAATTTTTTGTATATCATTTTTTTGTCTTTACGTTCGAATGATAAAAAATAATTATGAAAGTGGGTTCGAAAAACTTTCTTTTGGATACATAACTATCGATAAAAATTTTCCAGGTATTTTTTTCATGGGAATTGGCAAAGATATTTTGACAATTTCTTTGCCAATGTGGCGAATAATCTGCAGTGGCATTAAAGGGTTAAACTCTGGTTTGGTAGGATGGGAAGTCAGTAACTGTTCAACTTTGATTAGAAATGCGGATAAGAAAGATAAGATAAATCTTGAAAAAAATAAAAATGTACATATAACATGACTGTTCTCGGTTCTAATAAATGTACCTGTAAAATTAAATGACAGTAAATTTCTTTTTTCTTTTTTCTTCGATCGTTTGAAACTTTCAACTAGCCTCTTCATTGGATAATACCGAAAGGGTCCGGAGCCGGAGGAGAACAACGAGCGCACAGCGCAGTGACACGAGCCAATGACTCAAGACTTGACTCCGCTCTTTCGATTCGTCACTGTCAGGGAGCGCGATGTCACGGTCATCCGCTCTCGCGCGCGGGCGCGCGCGGGTGCGCGTGCGCTGTAGATGAGACACTAGATAGGACGAGGGATGAAAAATGATCCGCGAAAAAGGGGAGGCATTCCTCGAGACTGGCGATGCCCCCGAGGGAGAAAATTCTCATCGTAGGATCGTATCCTTCGAGAGAACCTCGTCTCGAAAATTCTTTTAAAGGGTGTCCAGAAAAGTGTTCCTTACAGCGGTGAAACGTGAAAAAATGGAAATTAGGTATTGAGCAGTCACTCAGAAGGGATTGACTCTGATTCCCGAAAATCTTTGAAGTTTTCAGCTGTTTTCTTTTTTGCTTTCTTTTTTCTAGTGTTGAGAGAATTTTATAAGTTTTGATTTTCTCGAAGAGACGCCAAAAAAGTAGGTGAGAGTGGGGCAAAATGGGACGTCCTAAATTGATTGGAAAATTGCGTTTTTAAAAACGCAATTTTCCAGTCAATTTAGGACGTCCCATTTTGCCCCACGGATTCATGCCGATTGTCTGTCTCGTTTTGCCCCGCTCTCTCCTACACAACCACCTAGGAAAATTCCCTTAATTCCTGCTACCAACTTTACCCAACTCCGATAAAATATCATCTATCAAGAGCACTGAAAACAATAAAATCACTAAAATCATCGAAACTTTTTTTCCAATAATCCCCACATAATATTTCTCCAGTACGAGAATATCATAAATGAAATATTATAATAAAAAGAAAAAAAATGTTCTCAGTACAACAAGTGATTTCTCAAGAATGTTTGAATTTTTTTCGCACAAGATACAATTTAGTGTACTTTGATTAATAAATTACTGGATAATAGCATCGGAGGTCTGTTAGTTGTTGCATCGCTACAAGCGTTGCAATTAAAAGAGTCCCGAATGATGGCTCAATTATCGTAACGGAGCGTTTCCCGCGGGGCTGTAGGGAGGACGGTTGTCCGTCGCGACTCCCGTGTACCCTCTTCCACCGTCCGATCCCGTCGTCGCATAAAGAAAAGCGTTTCTAATTAATTCCCCGGTTCATTCGTCGAAACCCGGAAGTGCGACCCTGTTCGAGAGAACTACCGGCGGCTGCCACCGGTAATTGTCTCCGCTCGCGTTCGCTCATTGCCTCTCGCTCACCTCTCCCGTGGTTGTTCAGCCGCCGAGCGGACTCGGCGCACTGCTAATTGAAATTCTCATCTAACTAGCTGAGAGCCATCGTACTGCGCGTATATTCCGACGGCTGCCTTACCGCGAGGCGGTTCGAAAAGTTAATCAATTAAAGAAGACGCCGTCCCCATCGATTGATCGAAGGGTTTATCGATCAACGATCACAATCAAATCCCCCATCGGTCATAACTCTGCGAATGCTTTCGCTCATCGACTAAAAAAATAAACAAAAAAGCTCGGATAAGCATCGCGATAAAAATGAATTATAACCGACTGTCGTTAATAAATTTATATCGAAAGTGTATCGCGTTTATTGCACAGTAGGCAGCAAATACAGCTGAGTCGACCGCTGACTAACCGGCGCATGGTAGTAAATGTTCGCGATCTCGTTAAATTTCCTTATCTGTTTAATGGCTCGATGAATCGTTATCAACTTTGTACACGCTCGGTTGGTTAAATCACCCGTTCGAAAATTTTTCCAAATATTTTCTTTTTTTTTACTTTGAAAATGTTTTGTGCGCAGAGTGACGCTTCAATTACTGAAATAACTCATCTCTTGCATCAGATGAATGCATTTTTTTATGCAATTGCCCCGTCCGTTGATTACTCTGCGAAGAATTTTTTTTTATGATCCGAAACACTTTCCGCCTAAGAGAGGAATTGTATAACTTGTCCACGAGTTAAGCGTTCCGAGCGAGGGCTCTGCGAAACGTATTGTAATAGGAATAATTGCTACATCGTCATTTCACTGCCACACGCTTCGGACGATTTAACATTGTCGAACAATACCAATTATAGTCTCGCCGAACGTATAAGAATGATAAAATTGTCGGTCAGCTGCCCGCCGCGACGTTCAAAACTTCCAGAATTAATTAACCGAACGATTAATTAAAAAAGAACAATAATTTTCAACAGCTGCGATGTCCGAGTGGTTAAGGAGATGGACTTGAAATCCATTGGGTTTTACCCGCGCAGGTTCGAATCCTGTTCGCAGCGAATTTTTTTTTTTCGTTTTTTTTTCTTCGCGCCCAGTCAGTGGAACAAATTCGATTGTTTGCACAGTGCACAAAGTGTGTGACAAGGTGTACGCAAATTTAACGAACATTTAACAAGAGCTGCGGTGTCCGAGCGGTTAAGGAGATGGACTTGAAATCCATTGGGTTCTACCCGCACAGGTTCGAATCCTGTCCGCAGCGAGTTATTTTTTTTCTTCATTTTATCACAATCGTATGGCCAATGACGTATCTTTCGTTCCCACGTTAATTCGATCGAATTATTCGACGATCGAATGATCTTTTCACAGTTCGATAAATGTGTCGATAGATTTCCGTAATTGTTTTAGTTATTTTGGTTTAAGAATTTAGAATCTTTTTTTTATATATTGTTTTAGTATATTTATAATATTTATTGGGTTATTATTTTAGAATATTCTGTAATTTTTTTATCATCTTATTAGCAATCGTACATCCGACGACGGATCGTTAGATTCGACATTGATGCGATTGAATTGCGCGACGAATCGTCTTTTTCTATTTCTATTCGACAAACTATTCGATAAACGTGTCTACAGATTTTCGTTAAAAAAAAAAAAAAAAAAAAACTTGCAGCCTCCCCAGGTGTGGAAACACTTGCAGTGACCTCTCATAAGTTTCCTAAAAGGATTATGCGCGAAGGGGTGTGTATTTTTCTAGAGTCATATATTTTTTATATTTAGAGTATTAATTTAGACTTATTTGTTCACAATATTAAAAGTATATTTTCAGTTGATTTTTTCTTTATTTTATCGCAACCGTACATGCGACCACTGATCATCAGTTCCGGTATTAATTCGACCAAATTGCTCGACTGATGATCTTTTCACAGTTCGATAAACGTCTCAATAGATTTTCGCAAGAAATAAAAAAAAAACTTTCAGCCTTTCCAAGTGTGGAGACACTTGCAGCGCCCTGTCATAATTTTCCCCTAGAGCAGATGACTCTTAAATTTATGCCGAAGCCTCGCCGAGACTCGTCGGCCTAAAAAGGACTCTGCGAGAAACGGTGTGTATAATTTTTCATAAAAATTCCTACGGACCCTTTCGGTCTCTCTTCGACTTGATAGCCTCTGGCACTGCACGGCCCGGAGCTCTCTGTGCGCCGAGGCGCTCGTCTAGACACGTAATTGAAGAAACAAAGAGGCTGACCAATTACGCTCACAATTACGCGTGCAGAGTACAATCGTCGGGGCGTGTGCGGGGTAAAATGTATGGCCGACCCTCTTACTCCTCCGCCTTCCTCTTTCTCTTCTTCTGCTGGTTTTTCTTTCCTTACTCGCCACCTTCGCCGAGAGGCTTTTTGATTAAATTATAACCGACGTAGTCATAAAGCTGTCTGGAGGCATCACGCTAGAGACGAGCTTTGGCAGCGGTGAGGAAAAGACTTCGGCCCCGTACTGTGTCGAGGAAAGAAGAGAAATAAAAAGGAGAAGGCAGAAGGAGCGAGCGTGTCGATGAACATGGCTACCGGAAGTGCCCTTCTGTGCTTGTGGATAAATCAAACTGAAGCCGTATGGAAGCTTCGCGAAATCCTTACAATCTTACACATATTGCGAATAAGATCGATCAACTTTTTCTTCTTCTTTGACTCGTGTGTGAAAAGCTCGTTTCCGTGTAACTGCGTTTCTGCAACTTTTAGACTATTTTATTTGTCATTTAGGGTAAGAATAGCGAATATAGGTCGAACGATATATCATTGGTTTACGTTCTAAACGAGGTGGTTCATATTCACCACATTCACCGTACATGTGATCCGCTTTCGTCTGCTCATCCTTTCGATAAAAAATGTTAATCAAGATACGATAACAAAATAATTTTTTTTAATTGTAGAGTTAAAAAAAGTCTTTTGTAATATACAAACTTGACCTTCTCTATGCCGCATTAAGGACATAAAAAAATGTAACCATTTTAAACGGTAAAATTATGGATATAAAGACCGTTTTTAAAAATAATGTAGAGTCCGAGCGTGTCTTCAATTTGGGATGATACCTTTTTTTACGTAGTTAATAGCATTTGGTAATGATGGTCCGCTTTGCCCCGCAATGATGTCCGGTCGAGGTACGCCGCGTCGCAGACTTTCATCTCCGCGCTATCGAACACAACGAAGAGGTGAATCTCGCGAGCCGATTACGCCGACTCTACAGGAAGTGCGCTTCTGCGATCGAGGTAACTCGAGCGCGTAGCTGCAACAGATCTTTCGCAATATATCCCGGAACGATAGTATGCACATGCAGCGAATAAGATTGGTCACCTTTTTTTGTTGCCACCCCTCCTTCGACGACTCGCTCCGGCGTACGGCGCTCGTCTCTAAATTAATCTCAAAAACTCGTACCCGGTAATTGCATCTCTGCGCTGTTTGATGCGGCAACTTTTTGTCCGATACCCCCATTTTATTTTAATCGTATTCTCGCGAAGAGATTTCCTAGATCCGACAGACTTACGGCGGCGAACGAGGAGGAGAAGGAGGAGGAGGGGATCGGCAGAAGTCGGTGCATCCGTGCGAGCTGTACGCAGAGAGGATGGACGAGGCGCGCGTGAGATCTTATTAGCTCGTAAAGAAGGCCCGGACGAACGGGTAGGAAGACGAAGACGGAGTGCGAACGTCCAGGCTCTGTCTAGGAATCCCGGGGAAGCTTCCTCGCGGAAGAGCGAAGAGGAGACCAGAGGAATAAGAAACTAAAGTCGTAAAGCTGCCAGGAGCTCGACTTGTAGACTTTATTATTCCGCACGTTTGTGTACACACGGCGGTGCCCTCGGGGGCGTACTCGCGTTAACTTACACGGTACGAGCGGCAGGTAGGAGAACGTCCGAAGAAGACTTTAGCCGGGCAGAGCGGCGTGTCGAATACCCGCCGGGGTGTGACCCGGGGGAGGGCCAGTTGCATTGTGCGGCGCGCATCGGGCCGAGATTAAACCACCATCGCCGAGGAAGGAGCCGCGCGATAATCAGACCGGCCACTGGCACCATCGCCGAGATGGCCGTGTTTAACGCGGCTTGTTAATTGCTTCGCCGCGCATCGGTAATCAAGAGGCCGCGGCGATTTTCAGGGCGATCGTTATCGGCACTCTGCGGGCATAATTATATTGTGGCGGATATCGAGGAATCGAAATGGATACGTACGAGAGATTTATCGCGGAACGGTTGAGAATATTAGGAAAATATTTTCGGAGATTTTTTTTTTTCATTGATTTAAGAGCGACAGGACGTTGGTAATGTAGATTTTTTTACAATACTTTTAAAGGGTTTTGAGATTCACCATTGATAAGCGTTTTTAGATTTTGAGGGACAGGATTTAAAAGGTGACTCGCCAATTATTGAATTCATAAAACAATGAAACCGGGAATTAGCGATCATCGAATCAAAGTTTAAATTCGAATGCTTGGGGATTGAAAAATAATTTTTGTTAAATGATGTGCCATCCTTACTTATCTCGCGGTAAAAGTTTTGAAAATGGCCCACCCTAATTTCTACGTAAATCAATCAAATATGGAAAAACGTGGTAATATATTAAATATATATCAATTACAGATTTTTCCACTTCTCTACATTAACATTCAATATTAATGCTATATATTATATATTAATATCTTATATTAATATAGAATGTATATTTAATAATATTCTTATTTCCATTTTTTTTACAACAGGTGAAATTATGAAATGAAGTTCAGTTACTTAGTTGTCGGATTGCTAAATAAATAAAAATACCCTTCCTCGACTGGGACTCGCTCAGATCGGTGTCAATAAGTGCGTTCTCGCCATTAAGCCCGCTTGCCTATAAGTTAATTTTACGCATCTGTAAAATTACGAGACAAAAATTGATTGTGATTATTGAAAAAAATGTTGCAATGGGGACGTAATCGATGTTGGCATTGCGGTTTCTTGGATTGTTCCCTCTCCAACCCCCCACCCCCCCTGGAGAATTTGTCAGCCCGATTGTCATCATCGGGGGTCGCGCAAAAGTAAAGATTTCTCTTCTCGCCGGAGCGTCAGGATAAAAAGGAGTTTAATCATCCTCGAGACTCTCTTCATCGGCCGTTTGAGTGCGCCGTGTACCGCGATTCGGGGTATGTTTAATCTTCCGTGGAGAGGAGCTTTTCATCGCGTGAATATAGAAGAATTTGTCGCTCGACTTGAGTCAAGCCGAGCGAGAGGACATCAAAGGGAATCTTTAACCCGTCCCTCGCACCCTCTCCTGCATCGCGTCTTTTCTTCAGCCCGAGCATACGCACCGTCGAGACCAACAGCAACAGCAGCATCGTCGGAAACTCTCGAAGCTTTAACAGTCACCCCGACAGCCTGCCCCGATGTAATAATCATTTATTATCCCCGGGAAGCCGACCGAGAGTTATAATGAGTACGACGATGTTATGAAGTTAGGGAATTAGTGCTTTGTTTAAAAATTATCTACCCCGTGTTTACGAAAGTTCCGAAGAAGCCGGACGGAGGAGGAAGGCGCGGGGGTTTGAGAAGATGGAAAAGGGCTGTTGAGAGGCCTCGCGAACTTTCTTCAACGGTGCTGCTCCGGCAAACATCGCCGGGGTTTTCTCGCATAGTTCGAAGGAAATTAAGAGTCGATGTACCCGCCCAAGAGCCACTTAATTATTTTTTTCGGTTGGCCCTAACCAGCGAACTTTGCTAATTCTTATATAATGAGTCCCGTAGAACCTTCGACCCTTCGACGCTGTATCGGAAATGATTTTTATTTAATGCCTCGATACTTCATCAATGATATTTATTTAATGCCTTAATACTTCATCGATCGACGATACGATAAACGCATGCGCATGAACACAGTTTATAAAAGAAAGAAAAATGAGTGATTAATTCAAGAGCGTGTATTGATCGACAGCATACACGACGAAGCTGCCATTCGAGCTGTAAATCTCGTCGGAATTTCTCCGCACACTCACGGCAGAAAGTTATTTTTTTGTATACATTTTTTTCCAATCGTCAGTAACTAGTAAGTTGCCAATGATTGTATAGCCCGAAATCGCTGAACGACATAACAAAGTATGTATCCAAGATTTTTATCAGAATTTTACTTTACAGCTGAGGTATTAAGGTTCCCTAAGTATTGAGAAATACAATATTAACTCTTCACATACAGTATGCTTGTTTAACGAGGATCTAGAATTTGCCACGACGCAACCTTCGAACGATTCGAATAACAAGTTCACGTGCTAAAAAAAAATCTGTAAAAATGCACAGACGTACCTTGAAGTGTTGTTTCTTGATAACACGCAAGAAAATTTATAACGAACATCCGTATCGTTTTTGTGCTTAAAAGAAGGCATGGGCGTTTACTCCCGGTGAAAAATCCTAGTTACTTGAAACGTTAAGCCTCCTTTAATGTTAAGGGTTATAATCTTAAGGCTCCCTCAGGTGGCCGGTAAATGCCCATTTTCTTCCCTCTTAACGCGAGTGGATTGCCATTTGCGGCAAATAGAATTCTCATTCACCGGTTTTTTTTTCTTTTAATATCTTTTAAGGATTTTGTCACAGTGCAACGTATCCGTGTGCGAACTCGGGCAATGTGGCGTATCCACGAATTCTTCGGTCACCTCGCTACGCCCATCGTGCTTTTATAACACACATATATACATTATGTACATTATACATATATCGTTGCGTGGCGAGGCGAGAGAAGTCGCGCGAGGGACGATTCGGGGATTTAAAGCCCGTAGGGAATGCCCGCTCATTAATAAGAGCGATTCCGCGTGCGAGTGTCTCGGGCGCGCTCGTGGATCAGAAACGAACGCACATGCGCGAGCGTGTGTGGCTGATTCCCGTCGCGCGCCATCCGCCGGGCTAACCCGTCTCCGAAACTCTCCAAGAATTCGTGGCTCGGGCATACTTTAATCAATTTCGCATGCAACGCGTGCACACAAGCACCGTGCAGCAACGGGGAGATTTCGAGTCCTTCGCGTCTCCTCGCGGTCTGCCCGCGCTGCCGGCCTATCTCGTTTCATTGATGACCGGCTCGTGGCAACGACTAATCAGAACGACTTTCGTGTGCGGTCTCCGTATTCGCACCGGGTGCCAGAATTTCCCGTGTTTAAAATATTTTTCTCGTCGCGACGAAAAGTATTTCCGAACTTCGAGGAGCGAGTTCGGTCTTCGATGAGGAAAGATACAAACGCGCGAGAAACATGACGGGACATTTCTGTATTCGATCGAAGTTAAAACGTGAAATGTGAAGCCGACGAATTTTCGTCCGATCGACGATTTAATATGAAACAAGTTAGTTTCCCCATTTTCTGCAACACCGTTTATATCTTTGGTAACAAAGTATTCAAGTTTGCATAGGCGATAAATTTGCTTTTGCCCGAATTATTAACGCGCACGGCCAAAATAGGGGCCGTTTTTAATGACCGGTGCATCGATAAAACAGATATCTGTAACCGCACATGTGCATCCTCAAGGTAAACCAGTGCAATTCGGAGGAGAGCGGGGCGAACGGAGCTCTGGAGAAAAATTGACTACTTTTACGAATAATTTGTGGTGAGACATAAAAAAAAAAGTTTCATCTCGAAAAGTTCCCCTCTTACCTGATATTTTTAATTACATTACACGAAAGATAGTGAACAATTCAAAATTTTATTTGCAAGTCTGACACAAAATCAACACATCTCTAAAAATCTTCGAAAAAAAAGAAAAAACTAACCAGCTCTCGGCGCCCGAATTAAGTGAATTACACTTCCGACAGAAATTCAATAGCGTAATGAGGATAAGGGACGAAAGTAAAAAAAAAATGAAAATTATGCAATAATTTAAGTCCAGCCGGTCGCGTTTCCCTGAGCGATTCGGCGAATGACCCGAGGAATTGAAGGTTCCATTGCCGCGGCCTATCAGCCCCGGCGAACATAATCCGGAAGGCGGTCTCTGGGTAAGATCGAGAAGCAGGCGTGGAGTACTTAAACCGCGTGTGTGGATTGTGTGCTACGTTATGCCTCTAGGAGGCACTATATTAACCCGCGACGAACTTGGCTCCGCGGTACGCACCACTGTCATGGAGAGCCGAACTTCGCACGCCTCTATATTAACTCACTTTATCCTACTGTTGCCAACAAGATAGAGAGAAGATCGCGCGACTCGGGATGCTCGTCGAATTAAGCCAAAGTTGCCGCCGTGCGCCCGCCGGTTTGGCTCGGTGCCTCCGCGCGACTCTCCATCCACGTTGTCATATATCCTATATACGCGGCCAAGTGCCGCTGGAAGATATAATACCGGTAAGTGCCGCGGTGCAATACCGCTATATACACATATGCCTACGTATACACATATGTGTACATACATATGTGTGATATACATACATATATATTCAAAAGGGAAGAAACGCACGATATCCGCGCGCGCCGGTATAACAGTACGGGAATCTTGAAATCTCGCGAGTGTCGAGTTGTTTAACTGATGGATCGTACCGGTGTCGAGATTTAATGGGCGCTGATGGATAGACGAGAGGACCTCTGGCTGCACGGGGTCTCTCTTTCTCTGCCGAGACGTTCGGGCTCGCGGATAGCAGATTTATTGCGAATCCTATAGCCCAGGTCGTTGTACACCTCCCCGAGCAGCCTCCGTCGCGATCTATCCATCGAACGTATGGACGTGTGGCTGACGGGTCGTTAATATCGCTGCTTGCCGGCTGATTATTGTACTGTCATTAATGTATCGTCGGCAGGACTTCCAGTTCGAGGCTCCGAGAAACAATATAAACGTATCGTGTGAACGGGTTTAATGTCGGGTGTGGGGAAAATAGACTCGACGCAAAGTGGCACACGAGAGAATCGATCGATATCGATCCTAGGCGATAAGAAACACCTCCGAACTCTTCGCCAGAATCAGGCTTGGTCGCAGCACTGATAAAAAATATGGATCAATCAACTAATGATTCGAGCAGGAACGTTCAAATAAATATTTTGTTGGTCGAAGAAAGTATTTTAATGGCTCAGAAATATTTCGGTGAAATAATCCAAAGAATTGTTGAACTAAGCAATTTTTTAGTTGTACCAAGAAAATATTTGTTTGAAGGTTCCTGCCCGAATCGTTAGTCAATTCAACTGTATTTTTTTTTATCGGTGTAACGAAAACTGCAATTCACTGTTTCGAATGGTGCTACCAACTTTTCCGAGACGAAGCAGATTATCAGGGAATTCTCCCGAGTGTCAAAGACGGTGATTCGCCTTTGGCTGCAAATTAAAAAAAAATACGGATTACCGGTTTTGTCGCCGACCGAGCCTGGTTCGCATGGACTTAACTATGGGTTTCAGAAATTTTGTAAGGAAAATAAAATATCTTCCATTCTTCTTGTATCAGTGAATCGAGTTGCATGAATGATTCGCAAATTCCCAGATGAAAGAAAATGTAAAATTCCAGTTAAAAAAATAAATAAAAAAGAGAAGCTCGTGACATTCTAAAATCCACTTTTTTTTGTATATATATTTTTTTTTTATCACCACACGTATGCGCAGGACGTCCGCGACCTTCGATCTCGCGGGAAGAGCGGTTTACGGGTGCGTTGTCCGTCGTCCGCGGGCCAGGAGAGGATACGCTTGTCCTCGCCCCGAAGATTACCGGATAAGAAGATATAAATGATTCCACCGTTCGTTTCCGAGGGCAAATATAGACCAGTGTCAACTTCGTTGTAGCCAGCCGGAGTATATAGGACAGCAGGGTAAAGGAGAGGTGAGAAACGTGAAAGCAGACTTGTAACAGAGAAGCCTTAAGCGGCAAGGCGAGAATGGCACCGGTATGGAAATTGCGAATCGGGATCTTCGGTTCGCGAGCTGATCTTTTATTTTATTATTATTTTTATTTTTTTTATATAACCAACTCGCGCTCGAACTCTTTCACCTCGCTGCCCGCTCCCCGGCCCGCTCATCTAACCGATATGTTAATTCACTCACGTGTTACCCGAGGTGTAACTTCTGTTTATCTTCGAATCTAACCAATGTAACTTAACGAACGAAGCTGGACCACCTACCTTCAATTCGGATAACGTAGAGCGAGACAGCGGCTTGTCAATGCAAGTTGTACCGCTTTTTTTATTGCATATATTTTTTCTCCACCTTTAAATTTTTTTTTCTACTCGAAAATTTCGCCCTCATTACCCAACCAATTCGGCGGCTGAGCTTAGACAACTGTAGCCCATAAATAAAATGAAACTGCGCCATAAAAAAGTAATACATTTAAAAAAAAATCTTTCGCTCGCATCAATTCCCGAAGCGATGTCGCGGCGATGATTTCCGTTCGTGACCTAGCCGAGGAGAAATCAACGAATTCTCGGAGAGTCTGCGAGCAGGATTGTCATCGACCAGTCTCGCGTCAAACAAGTCATTGCACTCGGGCGGATGGTCATCCAGAGACTTGCGAGACGGCGAATTGTCAAGGTAACTTGTAGCACTTTTTTATTGCATATATATATATTTTTTTCTATCCCCCAATTTTTTTTTACTCGAAAATTTCACGCTCATTACTCGGCCAATTCAACGAGTGAGTTTAAACACTCTAGTGCATAAATAAAATCAAAATGCGCAATAAAAAAAAAAAATCTTTTGCTCGTATCAATTAACAAGCCGATGTCGCGGTGATGATTCCCGTTCATGACCCAGCCGAGGAGAAATCAACGAATTCCCTGAGGGTCTGCGAGCGGGATAGTCATCGATTAGTCCCGTGTCAAAAAAGTCGTTGCACTCGGGCGGATCATCATTCAAACAGAGACTTGCGAGACAGCAAATTGTCAAGGAAAGTTGTCGCGCTTTTTTAAATTGCAAATATATTTTTTATTTACCAAACCTATATTTTTTTCAACTCCACAATTTCGCACTCGTTACCCGGACAATTCGGCGAGTGAGCTCAGACAACTCTAGTCCATACATAAAATCAAAATGCATAAAAAAATCTTTAAAGAATCTTTCAAACCTATTTCGCGGTGATGATTTCCGTTCGTGACCCAGCCGAGGAGAAATCAACGAATTCTCGGAGTGTCTGCGAACAGAATAGTAATCGACCAGTCTCGCGTCAAGAGAGTCATTGCACTCGGGCGGATCGTCATTCAAACAGAGACTTGTGACGGGCGCTCTGCGCAGCCTCACGCGAGACTTGGCTCTGTCGAGATCCAATATATCATCGAGTTTCTCGTTGACGCGGTCAACGATTTGAGGAATTCGGCGCCGGGCGCGAAGTGATTAAACACAAAGTTGTCATCGTGCCGTACCGCAAACCGTCACGAGACGTGGATAGAGGGAAAGACGGATAGAGGATTGAATATTTTCACACAGCGACGAGAGTCCGGGACGAGTGGCACGCGGCTCTCTCGGAGTTAATGACTTGCGCGACGTTGAGCGCGCGAGATAAGCTGTCATATTTAAAAGTTGCTAAATGACAACTGACGAGAAGAGGAACAACATTTTTTTTCTCTCGGTCATCTCAAAGAAATTGAGCTAGTGTCGATGCACTCTTTGACGGTATTTCAACGAAAGCTCTGCAGCAGTTCGCTATACGAAAAAGTATTGTAGCAACATCACTGATAAAAAAAAAATACGGTTGAATCAACTAAGATTCGGGCAGGGACGTTCAACTAAAGATTTTGTTGACACAGCTAAAAAATTAATTAGTTCAACAATTTTTCGGGTGATTTCACCAAAATATTTTTGGGTCATGCAAATATTTTGTTGGACCAACTAAATATTTATTTGAACGTCCCTGCCCAAATCTTAGTTGATTCAACTGTACTTTTTTATCAGTGATCGAATTCGTATTTAACATTAATTGTAATTGATTATTTAATTATTTAACTATTATCGTTTGTTGGGGCAGCCTTCGATAATATCGGCAATTGTGATGGTAATATTAATTGCGATTAATTATAATTAAATTATCATTACAGACCTCAATATTATTGCTCAATATAGTTCCGTAAATAATGAAATTTAGCAATTACACGGTGGAAAAAAGGTTTGGACATAGAACAAAAAAATTGCGAACAAAAATCCAATATTTGTCCCTCGTTGATTTCGCAATTTTGTTAGTTGAGAATACAATTCCTTGACAAAACCGTATTTTTAAATTAACAAAGAACGAATTACAAATATTCGTGAACGATAAATGTCTGTTGAATGTATGGACATTTTTCGCTGTGTAGCTGCTCTTTTTCCAAAAGCCAACTTCAGGAGGTAAATTCTCCAGAAATCGCTTCGACGAGCCGAAAAGCTTTTCGGTTCTCCGGATGTCAAAAATTCCTTGCCCTACTCGACGATAAAACACACCCGCCAAACCGAGCGGCAGAAAAAAGTAAGCTCCCGTTGCCGCTTTCGTCGAACGTATAAAAAAAAGGGTGTCATACCCGTACTCCGAAGAATTCTCCGGTATGTATACGCGATTAATGTCGATTCCCCGTTGTATAAATTATCGCACGAATGATTCGCAAGGAAGTTTAAAAGTTAACTCTCGGAGCTCGATAACTTATACTTTCTGTCCGGTCTCGATCGGGTCTCCGTGCGTGTGCGTCCCCGTATAAAAGCCTGCACACGTCGAGTGTGTTGCTCCGGCACTGTCGTCGATAAAAAACTTAGGATCCCGTGGATCCGTGTGTTTTCCATCTTAACTGGGAGGTACCCGTTACGTTCACCAGTTTCTTCGTGGTAAATCGATCAAACGACTTATAGAGAACGAACGTGGAATACACGATTATTCCCGTGTGTTTGTTGCGATCGAGTTACGAGACTAATGGTCGAGCCTTAAACACTTCTCTTCGATTCTACGGAGAGGCGCAGCTGCACGCTGCATCAACTTTCTCGCCTCCGCTGCGACGTATTAACGAACACGCGCTTCTTCGTCGTCATCATCATCATCATCATCATCATCATCATCATTATCATCATCATGATCGTCATACTTTTTTTCCCCGTCAAGCAACCACGAACCTCTCCAACTCCTTTCGCTCTCGTTTCCGCCGACGGAGATTTTACGAGTGCGCTGCCTCGCGGCCATAGCTCTCAATTAATTATGCGCGCGAGTGAACTTGAAACGGGAGCGCGGAGATCTCGCGGGGTGAGCGCGGTCTCGCTAATATATATATTCGGGCAACGGGGTGGATGGACCCGAACGCGAGTAGATCACTCGTGCAGTCTTCAGAGGCCGGCCGGGATGAGAGAGAGTCCACTGGAGTGAAAACAATGTCGTCCCGAGCCATTTCGAGTATTTTATTAAGCCTCCGGCAAAGCGTCCGCCGATGGTATATCTACTCGTACTGTCGTACGTATGCCCGGCAGTTAAGGCATATAAAGTCTCGGAGAAACAATCCGACCTCTGGCTTAGGGCCAGACCGTCACGGTTTATTATAGTTTTGTTATGACACCGAGCCGTTACGGTAAATTAATGTCGAAACAAATGTATACTACCCCTCCTCGGATTAGAGTCTGGTGCACGTATGTATATGCATGCATGCGCGTGCGCGCGCCGGCGTGCGAGGGACAGGACTCGGTGAATGTACCTCTAATTGAATCGGTAAACACCGTAAGTCAGAGGATAAGTAACAGCGTCGGTGTAAATCACTCGGGGAAGAGGAGAGAGCTCTGTGCAGCCTCTCCGGGGCGTTAAACGAGAGTCCGAACGGTGAGAATAACCCTAGCGCTGGTAAGGACGGCAACGAGCTTCTCTAGCCAGGGGGTCGGAGATTATAGCGGTCCCGAGGGAACGGAGCGAAGGGAGGGCGAGGGAAACGATTTTGGCGGAGAGACGGAGGACGAGGTTTGGGGAAATCGTCCTCCCGGGGGAGGCTCCGAAATTTTTGGGAGACATCTCTTGAACGTCGACTGTGCTAGGCGGATTAAGGGAAGACTAACGAGTATCGAGATCGGTGAGAAAAATTAAGAAATTTAGATACTTTTTTAAATATATAATTTGCGTTCATTTTATTTTTTTAATGTTGGAGTTTTTTTTTTATTTTCAAGCGATCGCAGCAGGAATAGTTCGTACCGAGCGATCGGGTCAGTTAAGCACTTATTCGCGACCAATAAAGGGTCTGATTCGTCATCGAGACGTAATCTTGGGGTAGCGTGGGGTAGAATAGAGAACATTTCTTGAGACTGTTCGACACTTTTCTTAAGTCAGATGTTCGATAAGTGCACTTTGTTCATTTTTTCACGGCTGAATATTGTTACGTTGAAATTATGTTCGAATGAACTTTCTTTACGACACGAATTACCATCCGTCAAATTTTGTATATAATTTTTTAAATTAAAAATTCATTTATTAAATCATTAGTTAAATACGTCCGAAAGTTTCGATCGAATTACCAAAGAGGGCTTGGCAATTTTCATCTAGTTCACGATGTATTCTACTTCCCGATGAATTAGGACAGAAAATGTCTACAAAATGTAAATCTAAAAAAAATTGAATTTTTGTACGGTGAGTACGAGGATAACGATAACTACGTGTGAGCGTCCTCTTTGCGCATATCGTCGAACATATTGCATTCACATGCAACGAGGCAACGGCCGATGGGGGCGAACGGTTCGATATTGTATGTAAAAAATAAATAAAGCATAGAGTCAATGGCGAACATTGTTGGGCCAGCTTTCGAGCGGGGCCAGCTCTCGGCGTTGCCCGGAGACTCCTTCGTCAGCAGTCCACAGAAAACCGACAGCCCGCGCGATAACCCAGTTAGAAGGCTCGCATGGCCGATCGCGAGTTTCTTCGTTTCTTATTACATCGTTCGGGAACACGAGGGCGGCAGCTGGTCGACGTTGCGACAAATCATACTAGCCTGACAGCAGGGTATCCTTGCTCACTGCTACTGTCCACTAAATATATATGTACATACATTTTTATACGTATAATACCTACTTAATCGTAACAGACTTTGGTCATCGAAGGGCAATTTTGCAGTCTTTTTGTAACGAATGTTAATTTTTTTTATAAAAAAAAATAAAAAAATCTCCCTTCAATAGTAAATCGAAAGGGAAACTTTGGAAGATTGTACAGCGAGAAAAGTTGCGAGGAAAGACGGTGGATATAATTGCGCGAGCGGAGGTTTCGCTTACCGCGGTAAATGCGGTATGTATATAAATATATGTATATATGTATATATGAAAGCAAAGCTATGGCGTGTATACAAATAGCCAGAAGCAGGCGGCAGCGGCAGCAAAACTCGCCGGTCGAACACACTCGGTATTCCAGTAATGGAGGCTTATCTTTGGCTACCGCAGAAACTTCAGAGGAAGAAAGAGAGAGAGAGAGACCCAGAGGAGAACGCGCGGTGCACACACGAGTGCAACTACGTAGCTTTTTAGTCTAGCCGCATGAGTATAGATGCAACCAGCGATTCTCTATGCCCCAGCGTTATTAATTCGCCACTTACTCGCGCATACTTTTGCTACTTCTTCCACCCGAGATAGCGCGAGAGCGTGCAGTCCAATCGGCCATACGTTTCTTTATCTATCCCTTGCCGTAATATATTCGAATTGTGGTGTCGCAATACCATTTCTGTACTTCTTTTCTATATTTATTTTTTAATTTTTTTTATCACTCTTCGGTCTCTACCTTTTCGATACTGCGGCTTTAACGAATCCTGCGGCAGTTTGGGGCAAGTGTTACTAATTTTTTTTTCAACGCGTTTTATTATTTTCTTGTTATCTAATCATTACATAGGAAGTATGTAAAGAGAAAAAGTATTGTAATAAAAAAAATGAAAAAAATAGTCAAATTGATTGAATAGCCTCACAGAACCAAGGTATGACATCACAGAACAACAAAACATCACTTGCAGAAAATTTGCATCGAGTGTAATATCTGTTTTTTTTATTTTTAGAGAATTGACGCGATCTTCGTCAATTTTTGCCGATTATAAATTTCTACCCCTCGATCGTGTCTTCACATCGGAGATAATTAATTTTCCACCGTAATGAATTCTCCCGACAACATCCGTTGCTGTACACACGAAAAACAAAAGATGCGCGGACCTCCATGCCGCCTAACGGCGAAAGAGTCAAGCCTTATATTCGTGTCTATTTGGTCTGCGTTTTTTTAAATGCTAAAAACGTAGCAGTCGGAAGGGGTCGGTCATTTCTGTGGTGACCGGAGGCGAGCGGAGGGAATCTTACTTTTGCTGGTTCCCTGCGGAGGAACTACGCTCGGACAGCGGGGACAGCTGACGTATCAAAGAGGCGCCGACATGCCCGACAAGCTGCCCTCGTCTTTGCCTCGTCTCGATCCGCCCACGAGATATCCGGCCAATATAATTTCTAATTGATCCGGGGAGCATCAAAAGTCTCCTTCCCAGAGTCCGTCACTCGATTGTCTCTCCAATGACAAAACGAAAGATAAAAAATAATAATAATAAAATAAAAAAGACTCGAGAAATCGCGATGATGACAGCGGCCGGCAATGTCGTTGGAAAAATGTGTGCGACATCGAAAGCTCCCGGAAATCCCACGCCAGGATGCGTCCATTGAAGTAACAAAGGAAGGCGTCGGATGATGGTCTTGAGAAAAATGGACTGAAAAAAAGTGGAGAAGGTAATAAAAAAAAAAAAAACAATGAGTGAATCAGGAACCCGGAAGCCTCGGAGTCCTTCGAGATACCTGGCACCTAACAGTCTACTAGCCTTCGAGCGCCACACGGTAGCCTCGATCGGCACAGCTTCCTCAGACTCTGTATCGCTGGATCTCCGACGCGTTTCCAAGTTATTCCGAAGACTCGGCTCGAATGCGCTACCACTCTCTCTCCCTAGCCCTGCGCGTGCGTGACAATCGAAGCAACAGCTACAGCGAGAAAGGAGGAAGCTGCGGACACTGCGTCGTTGCGGAGGGAAAAAAAAATTGAACGATCGAAAACGCCCGCGGGGGAACAAGGCAATCGTTCGGAATTGCAAATCGCGACCAGATGGACGCATCCGGGGTCCTCCCGTGCGCCGCGGCCTCGTATATAGCGCCTACGAGGGTTGCAGAATTCCGGGCCGGACGACGCCACCTCCGGCCTCGCGTCCGCGAGCGAATAATATTTGGGTTACGAGATACGTCGTCGGAAACGAACGTCTCCGTTAATTTCATAGTTTCGAGGGCACAGACGTCTAATTTCGGGCTGGAGCGCGACGAATTGAGACTATGTCGATCATCCGTTTTTAGAATTGTCGCACGAGACATACCGCATGAAATAAAAATTACACTGTAAAAATGAATTGTAAATTTAATGTACTGGAACTTGAAATTTGCTAACATTACTCATATTAATAAAACATTAATTTGCTTTGCTTGTAAAATAAAAATACCAGATATTAAAATTACCAATCTTTTGCTTGAAATTTACAAAAATGTCCGTGAAAAATACAAATTTTACTGTAAAATTGCAAAGCACATGTGTTTGAAATTTCAGAAACGGTTTATGTAAAGAAGCTTCGAATACAGTTCATTAATTTTCAAACAAATTTTTTTACAGTGTAGCAAGTACGTTAAAACTTATGATCAAAGATTTGTACACGTCAGGAAAAGAAAATTTGGGACATGCATTTTTGTTAAGAAATTACTATGCATTGGGTATGTCTGAAATATGTGCAAAAACCATCTGCAAATATATGTATGCTAAATATATTTGTGTAAATATATTAGCGTATCTATACAACATATACATATATGTGCCGAGCATTTGGCTGCGTAGCCAAGTCGTCAAAGTTATATATGCCGGATATTTATGTAGTATATAGACTACATTTTCCAAGAAGAAAAAAAACTGAGTCCAAAAAAGCGTGAAAATAAATATTCGGATGTCACTAGACGATTTTCTTTCGGCATCGACTGCCGACGTGTTCTCGGTATAAAAATATCGAATCACAAAGTATCGGCTCGGCAGAGAGATTTCGCAGTGGGACTTCAACGATACCAGTTTCGTGGGACGGAATAAAAATAACTGAAGTTCGACGACAATCCGCATAAAACGTAATCTTTTTACAGTACACTTTTAACCGTTGTTTCTTCGAGGCTTGTTTTAATTTTACACGTGTCCTCGTGCAGCGATAAAGCACGACAAAAATACCTCGAGGAATTCCTCGTCCAAGTGACAGCACGTACCGATCGATTGCGCAATACCGAATATCGAATGACGAAAAACGAAGCAGTTTCCGCATATATATGTATATATTTATGTATACACACATATATGTATATATGTATTAAAAAAATACAATAAATACTGCGAAACAGAGCCCTCCGGCATACGCGTATTACAGCTCGTGAGTGCGCGGGGGGGGGGGGGTGGGGGGGGGGGGGGGGGGGCGGGGGCGGGGGGGGGGGGGGGGGGGGGGGGGGGGGGGGGGGGGGGGCAGATGGACACACGTAGCCTGTGTTCTCTCCTGCACGGTACACTTTCATCGAACTCTTTTCGTGTCGTCGAGTAAACGAGCGAGAGTTCGTGTTGCTCGTGTCGGGCTTAACGGCGACGAGGACTCGACTCTGGTGAAAAAAAGTTGGGGCAGGGTAGAGACGACCGGGAAGCTATATCTTTCTCGTGTACCGATCGTTGCGATCGCTCGCAATATCCACGCGCGAGAGGTCGGGCGATCGGGACAAGAGGGAAATAAAATATGAAACGAGAAAGTGTGAGCGAGGTTTTCCTTGTTCTCCGGCTTCCGACGATTCCCGAGGGGGATCTTGATCGAAATGCATTGGCGATAGGCGTAATACCACCGCACCTTTTATCTTTCGCCGGTGACAACGCTGACGCATCGAGTGTGCCGAACTGTCGAGAGTCCGCGGAGAGACTTCTCGGGGCGTAGTATATAATTCAACGTCACTGCGAAAACGGTTCGAAACCGTAGGGGAACTCACCGACCATCGGTGTACGTGCAAACGACAATGAGAAAAGTCTTCGTCGCGGTGTTTTTTATGATTTGCGGAAAATTAGTCTAAAACAGTTATGCCGTTGGTGTTCCATCGTATTTGAGAAATGTCAGCTCACTCCTAGTTATTTTCTAAAAAATGTAACAATAATAAAAAATCATCTACCCAGGAGATACAAACATTCTATCCAAAAATGACTAAAAATAAAAAGTCAATAAAAAAAAATAGAACAAATTCGCGACCTCTCTTGTCAATTACTTGAAAGTCAGCCCGGCCGGTATATTCGTCCACTCTTCCCCCAATCGTGGTAACGTTTATTAGTAAAATAGGAAAAAAAAACCTTCAATTACCCGACATTATAATTTACTCGGAGCGACATTTAAAAGGACGACGAAGATTCTCGCGTGTGCAACTCCGCAGCACACATAATTCGAGGTATACGGGCGTGGCATCGCTGACAAAGTGCAAGCTCTCCGCTGTGTATGCGCATACGTTCCCGTGTGTCACCGAGTGATCTATCGTCTAACACGTGTTCCCAATCTTTACGACGATGCGTTAGGGAAAATTCGAACGAGTGACAATAAAGCGAGTCCACGAGAGTTTGTGTCGAGCAGACAATATCGAAAGTCGAGAAAATATTCTCGAGAAACATTTTCACGCCCCGCACTCTCGTCAACACTGAGAAAAATAACAAGTCGGATTAACCAAGACGCGTTGACATACGTGCAAAGTTGTTATTTGGTTGGTGTAACGAAAATGTTTGTTTGAATCAATTAAAGCAAATAATCGTTTAACAAAACAACGCCTTTTCGTTCAGCCAACAATGTTTTTCTCGGTGAACGGCTGGAACTTTTTTTTCGTTTTTACCGGTCGTTTCTCGCTGTGTGCGATAATAATAACAATAAAATAAATAATAATAAATGCTTATTTATTATTATTGTCGTTACAATAATAGTAACGATGAATCGACAATTAACTATTACCATCAATTATTAATATTGTCATGATTATTATTAGAACACCGAGACTGCAAGTCGCAGACTGAATAAATAAATGGAAAAAAAGTAACGACAACAATATAATGAGCGGTAACACATCGACGTAATGTGGAACATAGTGAAAGGGCTCGTGCCCGAATGAATAAAAGAATACGGTGGTTGCGCGGCGGAATAATAATTTAGTAAATAAAATCCGGGACGAAACGAGAGGGAAGCGAAATTTTTCAATGCGCGCAAGCCGCACGCATCGGGGCGAGTAGAGATCGATTGTATAAACATAAGAGAAGGAGACCGCTGCAACTGCACTATAGAGCGTGTGTGTGTGTATTTCGCTGCAGGAATGCGCGCGGCTCGAGAGCCGGTGAGATATATGTGTCGCAGCTCTGTGGGGTAAGTTTCGCGGGAAAACGAGCGACGAGAGAGTTGGAAAATTTATTCCGGCGCGATGCCGGCGAACAACAAATTACATTGGCGAGTAGTCGATCTCTCCTAATACGATGCCCGCCGGGAATTCTACAGGCAAAGTACGCCACAGAGGCGGACACAGCTGGGCGAAATACACATGTGTGTGTAACAAACGCGTGTGCTGAATTTAAGTACAGCAGCAACAAGTTAGACTGATCGTTTAATGATATCGACGACACTAATACCGGTCCGGCGGTGACACAAATCGTTTTACCGTTCCGACAACTTCACTCGAGAATTTTAGTTCGAAGAATAGGACGACGACTTCTCGATCCGCCCGCGGCCGGGACGCCGCGGAAATATTTCTGCAATTACATCGACATCCATATAGGAAGTTCTTATTGTTTTTTTTGTCTAAACCATAAATAACATTTTGTAGCCGGCGATTCCACCTTTAATCGAACGACTTAAAGCCTTGACCTTCTTAGATTATGTGCCGGGTTTGGTATAAGGAATTTATGGCGTAATATGTTTTTTGTCGACAGCTGGTTAGGTCGGAAAAATGCATAAACAATTTTTAATGTTTTTTGTCTTCTCAATTTTTCGGAAAATATTTTCATTTGAAGATTAACCCTAATTTCTGTAATTTGACTACCCTTCCATATTTAGTTATCAACGATCCAGCTTGCAAAAAAATATTTCGTCGCGAATTAATTTAGTATGGAGTAAGAAAAAAATGTCTAAAATGTTGAGTCAAGTATGATCCCAAGATCGAAAACGACGAGGATTTTCAACCGTCGACGTTTCGAGTTCGGCCTGTGTGGTCCCATTGCTTATTTATTTTATTTTTAATTACGCCTTTATTCAACAAATATCTTGGCGCGAACGCTCGGCAGAACATATAGCCGAACAGCGGCAGCGAATTAAATCGCGCAGCCGAAAAAGAGTTATACACCCGAACGAATATAGCTGTAACGAGTGTGGCGAGGAGGGAGCGCGAGTGTGGCCTCGCGAGAGGGAATACACACGTGTTAAACGTGGTGTAATATCGACGTCCTCGCGGGGTAGTCGCGCATGCGTATTTTTATATATTCCTCGTGGAACCTCGTCGCTTCGGTGCCCGCCGAGCAGGAGCAAGGAGGGTTCCCGGTCTCTCTCTCGGTGCGTAGTTTTAGTTCTCCGTTGAAAATTTCGCCCTCGCCCCGCTTCGACGACGGCCCGGAGGGAAGACCGGAGCGCGTACGCACCAGCAGCCTCGGAGCCCGAGTCTCGACGGGGCGAACGACGTCGCGGGCTCTTCTAATTTATGTAGGAACCTAGGAAACCCAAGTGAGAAACCGAGGGCCCAACATGTGACGGAACGCAAAAGAAAGAAAGGAACAAAAAAAAAGACTAACAGGGTTATACTCTCTGCCACATAGTCCACGCACTCGGAAAGCAGAGATCTCTCGTTATAATTTATACGCTAAACGCCTTCTATCCGCGCTAAGAGTTGCCTCTGCTTTTTATAGTGTATGTATATATATATGCATACTTTTCGGGGACCGCGTATATAGACTTGCGCGCCTCTTTTCTAACTCTCGAGAAAGAGTGTCACGTGGCAAGGCAGACACAACAATCATTCAGGAAAAAAAATATGTATATATTATGTATGTACTGGATATTAAAAAAAATGTAGAAGTACGAATCTAACTAATCATATTTGACGTTAATTTACGATTAGCGAGAGCATGACTGACGAGATAATTCGACCCTGTGATCACGAGAAGACGAATGGGTTTTACAGTAAGTTTAATTTCACTTATAGTCTTACAGTTATTTAATTTTTTCGTAAGATTCTATCTAGATGGGTTTAGCGTGCGTCAGCAACAATTGGAATATAATTTTTTTACATTATATTAATAAAAAATGTTCTTTTCGGAAATATTTAACGAATAGCTACGAAGGTGATTTCGTTATGAAGGCAATTGGGAGGTTGAAATAAGGATGAAATAGAAAAAATCTACGTAGCACGAATAACTCAAACCGATAATAAGCGTCATTAATCGACTCGTCGATTACATTATTCGCAAAATTTTCGCAAGTTATAATCCGCCTAGTAGCGCGATTCGAGAATACGATGTTTTCTCACCGCGGGTGACGCCGTCTTATTTCCGTTGGTAAGCCAAATTGGCGAAAGGGTTTTGGAGATTCGAGCTCGGACAGTCTCAGTCCCAAGGCTTTCGAGAACGCTCCAACCTATATATGTATGCATAGTTATACATGTATATATAGAAGAGAGGATGCTGCCTAGTCGTGACAGTTTCTTTATTTTTCACGAATAGAATGAGAGGAAAAAGATAGAAATACCGATGGTTCGTGGTCGAAGAACGCGGGAGAGAGGAGGGGAAATGGGAATAAGAGTTTGAGAACGGACAACGGACGAGAGAAGCGGAACGGCGAGAGAGGAGAGGGAATATCCCCGCGCGCCGGTTACCGTACGGAGATCCCGACGGCACGATAACCCGAGGACACATCGCCACCTCGACGCGACGATCGTAAAACTTGGTCAGGTAAACGCTCGTGCGAGTGCGGTTCGTTTGAGGAAAAGAAGAGAAAGATGAACAAAAAAGAGAAGAATTAACAGAAGACGAAGGTGGAACGGGGGCCGAGATTTCGGTGTTTGCCCGAACCTGGAAAGAGTGAGAACGGTCCGGGAGCTGGTCTCATCGACTGGGCATTATAGTTAGGACAACTTACAATCTATCTCACTATCTATCGAGCTCTGCCTCGCTCCGAACGCTTTCGTTCCCTCTCTTCCTCGATTCGGAGCTCTCGAGGTCCCTCGCTCGTCGATGAGGCTGATCTTTCGCCGGCGCGGCTCGAGAGCCGAAAGTCATCAGCTTCCCTCTTGTGTTCACGAGATGCATTATTTTTTAATTGGTTTTTTTTTTTTTTAGGTATACTAGTCTTTATCGAAAAA
Source organism: Ichneumoninae sp. B BG-2022a (assembly GCA_030522725.1). NCBI lineage: Eukaryota > Metazoa > Arthropoda > Insecta > Hymenoptera > Ichneumonidae > Ichneumoninae sp. B BG-2022a. The sequence continues at coordinate 15,266 of JAPYZD010001032.1, read as the reverse complement.
AGCGAGGGTGCACGCGCGTAACGTACGTGTTACTCCGGGGTGGTCTCCGTCGGGACATCGGTTCATTAATCGGTAAAGATACCACGCGGGAGCGCTGCCGCGCCGGATACCCGCGGTGAAAAAATGCGCTTTACGAGCCTGACGAGTTTCTGCGAGACCAGAAAACCACCGAGGAGATAGAAAGCCTCGGATTTTAAAAAGAAAAATCGTGACTTTTTTTAGGACATTCCTTCTTATGCATTGTTGGGAGCGACTTTTACGCTGTGGCGTTAATTTTGCTTCCTTGTGGAGGAAGTTTTTTAAAAGTGAAAAACAACAATTTTTTTTCGAGATTTTTATGTAAATCGAAACATTTTATAGAGTTTGTACATGTTTGAAGATATACACTGTAAAAAGCATATTATGGGAAAAAATGCGGGTCGTTATTGGGCGATTAACAGCTGCCTCATGATATCTTTTTTTTTACTCGCAAAGCTTCCTCCACGAGAAAGCCAAATAATTGAGAAAAATGATTCTCGTAAAATTGTAGTGGATAAAAATAAATTGCACGAGAAACCGATGTAAAAAATTTGATTTTCAATTTTTTTTTAAATCGCAGCGGAAGAGCCGGATATAAATAAGATTGACGAATGAATCGTGAAATTTTTATTCGTCTGATAAATTTTTGCATTCATGGCTCAGCGAGAACCCAAGAGTCACGGGGAAAACGCGGTGCGCTGGCGGCGAGACCGGAATCGCGCCTTCGTAACTGGGCGTTACGTTTTATACCGAGTTATCCCCATTTCCAGCCGCCTTCAGCGTTTGCGCGTTAAGGGAAACTTGCCTCGAGCCAAACGAACGAGGCATTAACTCGAGTTTAACTAAATGCGAACCGGTGTACTCTTAACACTTAACGGCATTGCGAAAGCGAACGGGCAGAATCTTGAAAGTGTCGATGTGAAAGACAAATTTTATCGATTCTAAGAATGTCGTGTAAACCTCCCGGTGTTCACGCAACTGTGGTCATTGCAGTTTCGAGATTACGATAACACAGTAAAATGTGTACATATATTTGTTGTCCACAAACGTACACAAATTTCATTCATTTTACAAAAAAAAAATTTGTCCATTTCCTAAAAAGTCTTCACTTTAGAAATATTTTTTTTTAATTATCAAAAAAGAATTGTAGACGTTTGTGGACAAAAAGGTTTGTTAAATGTACAAATCTTTTTTTACTGTGCATGTTACCGACGCGATGCGGTCGGCACATCCACTCGACCCGCGTTATTTGAGAACATTTCTTTTTAGATTCGGAGAACAAAAAAATAAAATAAACAACAATCACTAAAATAAAATTCAGTTTGCACACTCTTTTTTCGGTAGGTACAAAAACGAGAACCGGTGACCATAGAGCGGTGAAGTTGTCGACAATCGAACACAATGCCATCCGGATCGAAGTCGACACCTCGATACTACTTGTGAACGACAAATAAAAAAATTTGTGAATAATTTTACAACTTACAGAGTAATTAATTTTCGGGAAACGCTATTCTAACTTCGACCCTCAATTTTCCTGAGATTCATGACTCATCGAAAATTTTGTAATTCCCAATTACAGTGAAAAAGGTCACACGATTTGTAAGTTTGACAAACATGTATCGTTAATTTTCCATTATTCGCATATTTGTAATAAGAAAAAAATTGTAAACTTAACGACAAAAATATTTGAACGCTCATCCACTAAAAAATGCTGTAATTTATAGAAACGTATCTTTTCACCATCCAACGTATTCACAAATACCGTTATCGAGGTAAGCGCTCTTCGTGAAAAAATATTCACAACATCGACGATCGGCCTTGTTCGTCCGGTCAGCAAAGAAGCTAAATTACCTAACGACCTACAGGGCATAGTCGGAACAAGGAACAAAAAAAAAGAGAAAAACTAAACTTTCCCAATCCCGGAAGGAAAGAATCGCAGACGGATCGCCGAGCGGCGGTGAAGCGGTGGCCGCGGACTTCGAGAAACTAAGTACTCCTGTATTAGTTATACGAGTCGGTGTACGAATCGGGTGCTCGTACGAGCTCGCCGAACATGAGAGACCGGTGACGCGTGTACAGGTACACACAGGGACGAAGAAGCGGACTCTCGTCGAAGAGATACGAGAGTGCTAATGAAGGATATAGCTAGAGACTGGCTCGATGGTTTTTGTCGTCTTTCGGCCGGTTCCAACGATGAGAGACAGAAGGCGGCGAGGGCAACGACAACGAGACGATACGATACGGTGTGCGTTGTGCATGGCAGTAGCGGTTCCACCTGTCCTCTCCCTATATCCCGGCTGTGGTGTCTACGTCACGCCACTTCGCGTGCAACATTTTTATTCTTTTTCTTATTCCGTCCTTACTCTCGTCGCATCATATACAGAGGCGAACGGAGTGTGCGGAGAGTAAATTGCGCACGTTGCCTCGTTCCCTGTTTCTGCATTTGTTTCCTCGCCAAGCTCTATGAACGAAGTACACCTAATTGGACTAATGCGAATTGGCAGCTCGACATGCGCCTACTTCGCCGTGTGTCTCTCCTAGCGGTTCATTTTTACTCGGTTCGTTCCCCTTGCGCAATGACAAAAAGGCTCGCTCGTTTAACGAACCTTTCTTGTCCACGGAGGTCCACAATTGTCTCGTTAATTTTATCATTCTGTTTTTTCCTTTTCTTTAACGCAAAAAAACGTATTTCTAAGTCAAAAATAAAATTGTTAAATTAACAACAAAACGAAGGACTCATGGACAAAGAAATGTTTGTTAAATGGGCACAGCTTTTTTCGGACCATGTAAAAAAAAACGCTCGTCGTCTTTTCCGACGCAGACGAAGCCTCTATGGGTCTCCGGGAATTTTCAACCCCGGCCTTTACGGTCAGACCGGGAATCATTTCTCGATAGGTCTTGGGAGAAAAAGTCTCGCTAGTATGTTTATTGTCATTAAAAAAAAATCATTATTCGATTATTTCAATAATTTAAAGTGGAGGGAAAAAAGGACGGCGTTCCGAATTTTTTTTCGCGAACCATAAAGAAGCAAAAGTTCCATCTGAAACGGAGTACCGTTTTGCCCCGTCTTCTCTCTCCCCGTAAAGAATTAATCGCGCATTATACGCTATGCGCATGACTTACACAGAACTTCCGGCTGAGCGTGTATCGCCGTGTAAATGCATTAAATGCATGATATCAGCGCCGCCTACCGGCCGGTTCGGTTCCAAGTTGCACACCCCATCTTAGTTTGTATACGCAATACAAACGCAGCCGGTGGGCTTCTGTACGGCGTGCGCATGGCAAATACTTCGCTCCTGTGTTCCTCCACTTCATTCCTCGCCAAGCTATAAATGAAGTACACCTAATTTGGACTAAAGCGAATTGGCTGCTTGACATGGCGTGCACATCGCGAGGCACTGACGGCAGTTAATTCCCAAGGTAACTCGCCTCTATCGCCTTTCGCATCATTTCCCGATAAAGATTAAACCGTTACAAATGTTTCTCCGCAAATAGACTTTTTCGAAACACGCCCGCACGGACAAAGAAACATGTGCGACAAATTTATTAATTATATATTAATAATAATCAATTTTTCGTTCGACAATACATTGTAAAAAATGTTTGCATCGAGTACTTGTATTGGAAGCTTTTATGCATAAACTAGTATATAAAATTTAATATACAAATGTTGTGTAAAATGAATGTACGGTAAATAAAAAATAATAAAAAGTGGTATTTTTAATAAAAGTACTTTAATAGTACTAATGTATTTAAAAGTTACTTTAAAACGACTGTAATTTTATATAATATTTGTACATTAAATTTGATATACTGGTTGATGCATAAAAGCTTCCAATATCGTTACATTAAATTTACAATTTTTTTTAACAGTGTATATTCTTTATATAAATCATATACTTCCCATATACGCGAATATATTTTATCTCTTATATTGTTGTTTAAAAATATTTACTCGGATATCTCCGTCACATAAATCACATAAATCTTATAATATTTAAATGATACCCAATCTTTTCGTGAACAGTTCATTTCATATGTGAGAAACATATTTTTCGCCCATACCTTTTTCCATCGGTGCGCCTTTGCAGCCAGGCCACGTATTATTTCTTTATCAGTTTCGGGGAAACCAAAAATAAAAATCGTTCCAAGATATAAATAGGCTACCTGCAAGTGGGACATTTTTTTTCTGCGGAAAAAGGAAGCTGGTTCACTCGCTTAGAGCGCGGGACACTTTAGAAGTTTTGGTTTTCAGCGTTGACAGAGCTCGGTCCAAGTCCGCGAGGAACCTCCGATGTTCTGCTTTCTGTTCGGTTCGCGAAAGAGATCCAGAGAGAGAGAAAGAGTTCCTCGCCTTTCTACTCTCGATTCCTCTTCTTCATCTCCCTCTTCGACCCGTATACTATATATTCTTCTTTTATTTCGTCGGTTTAGTTCTCCCTTCGCTTGTGCTCGCTGTTGCTGCTGCTGCGCTTCTGGGCACGAGTGCCCGCAGGAGAAAGAGAGAAGGAGTGAGCTCTGTCGACACCGATCGGCAAGACAAGACGTTCGTCACGTGTCACGAGTCGTCGGGACGAAAAAAATTGAAGCCTCGCCTGTGCCCGCGTTAATCGAGCTCTCTTTATCTCTTCGCTTTTTCATCTCTTCACCCCTCCGATCTTCTTTCGCACACGTGTACAAGAATCGTCCGCGGCAACTCCTCGTTACTTATTTTTTTGTATATATGCATCTACATACACATATATGTCTTTCTTTCCTTATATTAATTAATTATTAATTAAATTATAATTTATATATTTATATATTTATATATTTACATTATAATATTAATTGCTATTAATCGTCTATAGGTCGGTTCGAAAAATTTAACCGATTGATCGATTAACTTACGTTGCCTGATGAATCACTCCCCGATGCCTATTACTCGTGTCCCGTGCCCTATCTCGTTTACCGAAGAATTTAATCGATTTAACGTTTTTTTTATTTCTTTAATTTCTTTTTTTATTTTAATTTTTTTTTTTTTTGCCGTGCCGACCGCCGCGGGAATCGTCCGTGTGCGCGGAACAGAAGAAAGATCGTGAGAGTTCACGGACGCTGGGGCGCGCGCGAGGGGATGCAGAAACGGCGCGGCAAGAGCCGCGGCAGCAGGAGCAGCAGCAGCAACGGAGGATCGCAGCGCGACACGAGTTTACTTTTATTTAAACGTTCCTTCCTTTTATTTAGGGCCTGACCCAACGAGCCGCGCCTCGGATCTCGCTTGGGCCTCTTTGCCGGCCGCCTCCCCGAGCCTGACCGGTGCGCCTCGGACGATCGTCCTCCTGCGCGGCTCTCCAACGGCCCTCGGAATTAATAGCCGAGCGTATTCCGCGCCGCGGCCCCGTACCCGCGGTGTCCACTCGGGAACACATTGCGCGAGCGAGCCTGTATTGGTATCGGGGGGGAACCGTGTTCGAGTTAATCGCACACAGTGATTGGCCCTCTAAGAAGACTCTGTAAAGCATCTTTTTTTTATCCACCTCGCGACCATATTCTTGCCATCGAACATTTTTTTATTCCTCGCGGATTATAAGGAAAAATTTAATAAACTGTAAACTATTTTTCAAGCACGGAGTTATAAAAATTACTTCGGTAATAAAAAATTGCACACCTCGCACAGTGTATAGCGGTTAATCGTAACTATGTGGCCAATAGCCGTGAGGTTTGCACCATTTTTTCGACTTCATGCATGTATTATTGCAATTGCAATATTACATGCATGAAGGCGAATTTTTGTTGCTCGCCGGTCAAAACGAAAAGTTTGATAAACTGAGAGCTACTTTTTAACGCCGGATTTATAAAAATTACTTCGATCAAAAACTGTTTTATACATTTACAGAGTACCTCGCATGGCATATACTAAGTAATTGTAGCTACGTGACCAATAACTGTGAGGCTTGCCTCACAGTTTTGACAGCTTTGAGGTTTGCGACATTTAATTTCTTTTCGACTTCAAGCCAATATTCTTCTTATTGCCACATTTTAATAAATTGAATGAAAATGAAATAAAAAATATTTTTCAAACTCGGATTTACAGCAATGACGGTAAAAAAAAGGTGCATAAATTTGCACGGTGTGCACTGGCTAATTGTTGCTACGCGGCCAATAGCTATAAAGTTCTAACAAAGTTGCACGATTATCAGCACAGCCTGAGAATCGCATATAGATGCTCTCTCTTCTACACGCATATGTATATACATATATACGTATAAACCGTGTGTAGCAGCGTGAGGGACACTCGGAAACACGAGGATGCGGCGAACGTTAAAAAGTCGCGGGCTCGCGAGAAAGATACTTGGGGACGATCAACCCGTTTTCTCACGGCGAGATAGCCGCCCCGTGGACCGGCAGCGGCGGGCAAGAGAGCGAGGCGAAACACCCGCGAGTATATGAGAGAGAAATAACCGACTATCTTTGCTAACGAAAGTTTCTGCTCTCGCGCGGGTGCTTTATTGCTCCTGCCTGTCTTCCTCGGGTCTCTTTCATTCGCGGCTGTCCGTTTATAACGCGCATGTGTATAAGCTATAATACGAAACTATACTCGAAAGACGTTAGCGAAGATGCTGGAAGTTTATGTACACGCAAGTGGACGAAATTAATTAAGAATCGCGTTTATTAATTAGCCTCGACGTAACGGCGATTAATCCGCGACGCTCGTTTTCACCAAAAATAAAAAGAAAGAAATTAAAAAAAAGAAAACAATTATTTTTTTTTTTATGTTCTTTTTGCATTTTGTAGATATCGCACAGCTGACGCTGCGAGAAGTGTAATCATTTCTGTCGCGTGTATGAATATGCATATATATATATATATATATATGTATATATATGTTTTATATATATATATAATCGGCAGTGAGTTTATAGTTGTAAATTGTTAAATCGCGATTATATACGATATACTAGAAGAGTAATTAATTCGTAAAATGGTAGAGAACGATGTACAAAACGTTTTCGAGAGATATCGATCATACGGGGAATTCCCCGAGCGAGCGCGCGCGCTCGTGAGTTTATATTCGTTTCACGGACAAGGTAAACGTGTGTAGTAAATTATAATCGCTCCTTAAGAATGTTGATTCGCGTAAAGGAGCCGGAGAGATGGGGCGCGAGGGATCGATTATTCGCGTGTTCAAGAAATATTTACGTATTTATATTTAAAAAAAAATACCACGTGAACGGAATTTTCGATTTATCTAAGCCTGATACATAACCGAAAATCTGGTGGGAAAAATTTGTTTTCTGCTACATCGCACAATTCTTTGTTACGAATTCAACCGATTCGACTTGTTGAAAGATATAAATGTCGGACTCCATTTTTTCTCCTTCTACTCTTTTTCAAATCAACACCTCTAGTCCCGCTTTTGCGTCGTATTGACTGTGTGAGAGGATTATTTGCCAACCTCGCACCTCGGCTCTGGTATTTACCTCTGGCCATTATCCGTACTGGTGAGTTATCAACCCGATCTGAATTCAACCGATCAGACTTGATGAAAGATATCAACGTCGAACACAATTTTTTTTGTATCCTATTATTTTTTTCAAACTAACACCACTAGTCCCGCCTTTGTGCGGCACCAACTGTATGAAAGAATTATTTGCCAACCTCGCATTGGAGTTCTGGTATTCACCTCTAGCCGATATCCTGGTTGTACTGGTACGTTATACACCCAGAAAAAAAATTTATTTGACGGCCACCGTTTATTAAGATCAAGTAAAATATTTATTCGATTTAAATAAATATTTATTTTAATCAAGTAAATAGTTACTTAAATGAAATAAATATTTATTTAAATCAAATAAATATTTTACTTAATCTCAATAAACGGTGGTCGTCAAATAGATTTTTGTCTATTATTTTTTTCAAATTAACACCACTAGTCCCGCTTTTGTGTGGCACTGACAATGGGCGAGGATTATTTGCCAACCTCGCACCTCGGCTCTGGTATTCACCTCTGGTCAATATCCGTTGCATCGGAATGTTATAAGCGCAATCCGACTTCAACCGATTGGACTTGTTGAAACATTTTCCGTCGGACGCAACATTTATTTTCTACTATTTTTTCAAATTAACACCAGTTCCGCCCTTGTCGTGCTGACGGTGTGAGAGGATTATTTGCCAACCTCGCGCCTCGACTCCGATATTCACCACATCCAATATTCGATGCACTGGTACTCAGCTCGACCCGCTTACAAAAAATTGTATAAAAACGTTGAACGATTTTCGATACCCACCGAGAAAAAATAAACAAAACAGCCCGAACAATCCGACAAAACCCATCAATTTTTTGTACCTAAAAATCGATCCCCCTAAACTATCGATGACTGATAGAAACTTTCGTTGTTTTTCCTTCGGTCCAAGTCGGAACCGCGAAACGGCATGCAGCTTCCGTTTGGCCCGAGATCCCGAGCAAATTCCCCATCAGCATATCCCCGAAGCGTTTAAGAGCCAAAGACGTTTAGAGCCCGGTGTCTTGCCGTCAGCTCTGCCGATCGGCGAGCCCGCAGTGTCTTACGTTGAAGTCGCCGTGACTGTCAGAAAGCTAATGGTCCGCCGCTTGACACGAACGAGCGAGGCGTCGTTGAGACACGACGTGAGTGAAACAAGTATAACAAGTCTAAAAAAAAATTTTTTTTTATCGTTTCGAGTGCGAAGTGGAAGAGAAGAGCGCGGCGAGGACACGAGGTGTAAAACAGCAAAACGGCACCCGACACCCTGCAGCGATTCGTGAGCACGGATCGCCGCACCACGCGAGCAGATTGTAAGCTGTGTAAGCCGTTGTACAGCGCGGTAGTGAGTAACAGAAACAGCGGCACGCCTGACCTCGCGCCAGACGTATTAAAATGACGGTCCGAAGAAATTTGGAGGAAGAAGAGAAGAAGAAGCAGATGAGTCTTCCTAGCGGATGAGCGGCTCTTCTCGGGCTCGCGCACAGCAGCGAGTCTGACTGCTCTCCCGCGCTAACAAACGAAACGACACATCGGCCAACAAAACTATTTCAGGACATATCACCGAGGACGTTCGAAGTTTGGAATTCACGCGCGGGCGCGGGGCCGAGACCGCGACCGGGTCTCGAGGGTCCTAAGAACAGAAGGAATTTTCGTCCGAGCTGCTTTACCAACATCGAACGAAGAAACTCGGAAAAAGTATCGCTCCGGGGGTGACGACGCGCGATTAAATTTACGGCCTCTGTTTGTAAACACATTAGCGGGATAATCGAATTTTCAGGGAAACGAAGATTAACGGCTATTTTAACGTGAATTATCGCACCTCGATTCACGGAGCTTTCGGATGCATCGGTAATAATTTTGTGCCTTTTTTTCCTTGCCGATGGGTAAAGGGTTGATTTTTCTTTTCAAGCTTTATTGTGATGATATTCGGTGGGTTATCCGGGCGCAGTGTTCGTGTTCGCTTATTCTCGAATTATTGGAAAACTTTGGAGGCACTTTGTTGAAACGGAAGTTTGAAATTCAACTGAAATTATTCGCAGAGAAAAAGAGGTCAGCGAAATTTTTTTGAAAATTCATAAAATTCAGGAAGGGATTTCTTTTAATATGTTGTTCGAATTTCGTACTCGTCCGATTCGTTGGATTGCCCGGGCGCGATGTTCATGTTGATTTACTCTCGAATTTTTATATCCCTTTTTTTTAGTTCGTTGTTGAAACAGAAGTTTGAAATTCCACTCAAATTATTAGCTGGGGAACGGAGGTATGTAAAAAAAATTTAATTAATAAAATTCACGAACGTTATCAACCCTCTTCATATATCGTGCAAATTTGGCAATGAATCGTTGAATCGTTCGGGCGATGTCGTAGCGATATGTCATTGAGCGTTCGGGGAGCATCCACGTGGTTCAATCAGACGAATGAATAGTGATATAGTGATAATAATTTCTTGATTATACGCAACTGTCTTCCGATCACGTGGAAAAAAATCTTGACGCGCGGATATAAAAAATCGTAGCAGGTATTCAAATTTTGTTTTATATATAATTTTTCGTAACACCTTCCTACTTTTCAAAAAAGTATTATTCCCCACACAATTTTTCATACTCGAACCTAGGGCTTTTATCGCATCATCACAACACTGTTACGAACACTCATTTCTTGAACCATTTTTTGTTTATTACCGAAAAAAATAAACAAAACGTTTTTTTGCCTAAAATCGATCAACACCCTCCTCCGCTTAAAGGGTTTAAAATTACGAGCCGTCACTTGTGTTTGTTTAGGACGGAGGGGCCTAGGCAGGAGCGCACAGTAGTCCCGACCAATAATTATGAGGGGCGTCATAATCCGGTTGTATACCAGTCAAACAGGTGGAGAGCAAACATTTTGGTTTTCTTTTTTAATGCTCAATTATATTACGAGGTGTTGATCCTCTTATAGTCACGTTTATCAGCACCGCGTCGAAGCTTTCAGCGCGCATTATAAATCAATATTATCGTAACGTAATTAATAACACATGCGATAACGCGAAAGCGCGTCAATCGCGTATAATACAAATCGGAGTCGATCAATGTCCTATTAATGTTTAGCGTTTAAGCGACGGTAATTGAACGATAAATTGTTTCTCGGTCGAACGAACGCGTTGAACTGTTGAAAGGATAGATAGGTAAGCGAGTCTCGACGATCGGATAGAGAGCTTTAGAGTGCAGGAGAGACCGCCGAGATTGGGCGTGTAAAAGCGTTTTAAGAGTCTCCGTGACATGCAACCGGAAGAGGATCGCTAACGAGGGTCGCCCACGCCCCGTCGCGGGCTTTGTTCTTCCCTTCGACGATGCAACAGGGCGAACGAGTCGAGTGGTTCGTGCCTCTCGAAGAACCGTCGAATTCGGAGTTTAAGAGACATCGGGGACTTGGGAATTGCGAAGTTACCGTCGTACAAGCGATTTCAGCGGGACAAATTATTCGCCGTCGGATTGCGATTAATCGACAAAATTCGACTACCTTGTGTTAACTCAATGATCGTTATATGCTTAGTACCGGTAAGGCAAAACCGATAAGGATGTGTGCCGATCGTTATTGTTGATAGAACAAATATAGTTTTTAAAAATATTATACTGTGAGAAACAGTTTGCACATTTTTATAACAAAGATCTTGTGAATTCTACAATTATTTTTATTTCCGTTTTTCAAGGAACTGGATTTTTTTATCTACGGAATTGTAGAATAAATTATATAAAAATTGTGGACAATACATTTTTGTTAAATGCGGAAACCTTTTTAAACCAAGACAACGTGTAAAATTTCGTATTTCATCAATGACAATTGCGTGCAGTTTAACCGCCTGCTAGTTAAAGCGATGAAGCGAGTCAAAGAAAATTCGGCGTAACTCAATACTGCAGATCTGTAGGTGGGGATTTTCCTGATATATAACGGGTAATAAATGATTTTCTTCAAAGTACCTGTGTGAAAAAGTCTGACGATTTCATACAAAAACCGCGTGAGAAGGAAAGATAATCTTTACCATTCACAGAAACGTTTCTGGAGCGAGCAGAACGCGTCAATGTTGCTCAGTCACGTTAGAAAAAATCGCCAACCGCTTACCGGCCTCGATCAAGCACGTATCTAATAAACACGATGCGATTTGGGAGTATTTTTTTGTAATAATTAAAAGATACGAAGACGAGTATATAGTAATGTAATACTTACTCGGTCGTACTGATGAGTCGCCGTTGCCGATGAGAAGGGCTGAAAAGGCGCCGGTCTCGCGGGACTGTGATGGGCCGCGTGAGGATTCGCGTGTGGATGGGTGTGAGCCGCGGCATGAGGATGCGTGGGATGCGGTGGCGGCGGTGGCCTCTGATAGAGGTAAGGATAATATTGATACATCACCTCGGAGCAGCTCATCACACCCCCCGGGCCCGGCACCCCAGAGCCGGCCTGGCGACTGGCGTACCCGAACGTTGCACCACCACCACCGTAAACTCCACTCCCACCTTTTATCTCGTCCCGGCTATTCACTACCGGCGTTAGCTCCGTTTTCGAGTCTTATTGTTTTATCAATTTTTTCAAATATAAATATATACAAATATATTCGTAATCCAATCGCAACGAAAATATTTTACGCTCCAACCTTCAAAAAAACCTTCAAAAAAAGAAAACCTTCAATCGAATGCACCTCGACGTTTCAATAAAACCCGGCGAACTGAAGATCGGAAGTAAATCCGATGATTTTTCCATTCACGAATTTCCGCACGGGACGATCATAATCCCTCTCCGCGACCGGCCGAGATTTTTCACGTTTTATCGAGACGCACAATGGCCAAGTTCACAGGCGAGCTGCGACAAGGCACGATCCATCCGTCGGCAACGGTGCAGCGAATTATTCACCGGAAACACCGCCGGTGGATCGTGGAGTATCCTCAACTATCACTCCACTCTCACTCCAGCACGATCGTCGGAATAACCAAAAAACCGGCTCCAACAACAAACCCAAAAAACAAACACACCTGATACCCCCCGAACTGTCAGCTCCCCGAGTTCTCCATCGGCAGCACGAAACCAACGTCAACCGCGAACAAGTATATCGGCGAATGGGCAAATTACTCGCGACGAACCACCGACAGCTTCCTGGCTCCTCGAACGAGAGAGTCTCAAAAACGCTTCGAGGACCACGAACAGCTGACTCTCGCGCACCGCCCGTTCATAAACCGACCAGAGTCGCAGCAGCTCGATGAGCTCTTTTTTTTTTTTAATCCGGACAACCTTCCGGTGTCTCCGAATTTAGGGACTCCGTCCTTTCCGTCAGGAAGTGCCGCGAAGAAAACAACAACAAAAACCGTACGACTCTTTCGTGTGCGATCGGCAGAACCGAGTGTGAGAGCCCTGGGTATAGCGTCTCTGATGGGCAAACACGTACTGAACCACGAGAGCCCGATGTCACCCTCTCTCACTCGACCTGCATAACAGCCGTCTTTCTCCGTTGGTCGGTTATTCGACCCTGGCTATCTTTTTCTAGCGTCGGGGGGCCTTTGCCCGTCGGGGTCTCTTTCGCAGTCATCTCACTCCGGATCTCTCTCCGCCTCACTCCTTCTCTATCCCTTCGGGTCTGGCATCGGTTACCGCCGGCTCTGCCCCCCGGCGGCGTCATCGAGGCCTCGAGGTAACCGACTGGGAGAGCCGACGGGACACGCTTGACGAGGGAGCGAGAGAGGCCCCCGAGGACGACCGAGCAGGACGTTGCCGAAGAGCCCAACGCGCACGAGGGAGACGGCGAACGGCGAGGCGAAGAAGAGAAGAACCGGCGGAGTCTGGGCCAACGATGGTGCACGCCTACTGGGAGCGACGATTCCGGCCAATCGGCGAACGCCCAGGGAACGTCCAATGAACGGGGTTCGTTGCCATACACCTACGCCCTCGCCGGCTTTTATCCGTAGCCTCTGTCCGTATATCCGCGTGGGTATTGATCCCACAATGAACCATCCTCACCCCTCGGCCTCGCTCTCCTCGGCGTCCTCCGGTGGAGCCGACGTTGGACAAGACCGCACAACGGTATCGTGAAGTTTCCGCTCGGTTTTTGGAACTCTCGAGAGCCACCCCTACCGATGTCTGCGAGGGTTCTTGGACGAGATGAGGCTCAAGAAGTCGAGATGGTTCTTCCTGCAACTTCGTTGTGGGTGAGTTTTTGGAGGCCGATTCGACTCGATGAGTCGCGGAGGGAATTAGATGAATGGATTTTTTTGTTTGTTTTTTTGTTCTTTTTTTTTTGGAGTGTCGGGGGGGGGGGGGGGGGGGGGTGTAGTGGGGGGGGGGGGGGTTTTTGGGGGGGGGGAGGGGGGGGGGGGGGGGGGGTTGAGGGGGGGAGAAGGGGGAGGGCAGAGATTCGCCGGCGGTGCAGGGCGCATGGCGAAAGGGTGGAATTCGGTGAGAAAGAGGGAGGGAGAGTGAGGGAAGAAATACAGAGTGCGCCGGAGTGGCTGAGGTAGTTAAACCCCAGGCGGAAAACCCCGGTCTTCTCATAATGAGTCTCAATTAACAGTTTCGCGATGTGTTCGCGCTAGCTTAATTTCGCTCGGGTGATGCTGGTAGAGCGGAGAAGAAATTACTAAAAATCAATTCAAGTATTTTTTTTTTAATAGTCTTTCAATATCAGGGAATGGTCGGCATGTCAAAAAAATATATGTAGAGAGGATTGGCAAGAAAAAGTTTCGTTGAGTTTTATCATTTGTTTTTTCTCAGCGCACATAAACAATCGGCGGTTACCGACATTTTTGTCATGTCGATCGAGTTAGGATTTAGGATTTGAACACTTGGTTGGAATTTTTTTAGGGTGTTTTTATGAATGTCTGATTATGTTTTCATTATTTTCAACTCGGTAGATTCATTGGCAAATTTGTGAACAAGTGAGCCAATCGAAAAAAACGGCAAATACACTTTCGATTATTTTCGATGTTAAATGTAAATGGATCACAAAACGGAACGCCGACATGAAACCTATTAGAGTTCTCCGTTTGAGTTAAAACTGTAATTTTTCCCTTTACAAAAAATTAGTAAAAATAGTCCGTTTTGCCCCGCTCTTCCCCAGTCTACTGCTGGCTCGTTACACCGCTACATGAAGCATTCGAAAATTGTCACGAAATCCTCGAAGAATTTATATTCAAAATATTTTTTTCACATTTAATTTCCAAGCTCTTTTTCGCTCTTTAATCTCATTTAAAAAGAAACTCTGTTTAAGGTTACGATCAAAGTAGTAACAAAGTATTTCACCAAATTCTTACGACCGTATCTCGAAAAAGCAAACTCGAACGATTTATTTGAACTCACAGGTGAAAAAAAAAATCCCTCAATTCTTTGATAATCGAACCCCTCACTTTTTTGCGGCATTTCGCAGTCCTTCAGTAACGCTAAACCATTTGCATCGATAATCCCCTGTACCCTCTTCACCTCTGTGCACCCACGCGCGCCAAACATCCCCTTGTAAAACCCCCCTCCCCTTCCATTTATATACAACAATAATCGCTGTATAGACTCTCGCTCCGTCGGTTCGGCCCGTGAGGATCCACCTAGGCAGCTAGCATATTTCCCGTTCATCTTTTCAATCCGTATGATCCACGAGTCGCGTGCTACACCCTATCCGTACAATATCACTGACAAATTTAATGCTCGGCTATTAGGATCAGCAGGGGGTAGTTTGGTGGTGGGGGGGGGGGGGGCAATTGGGCCACTATCTCTCGTGGGGGGGACGAGGGAATAACTCGAGCGGGTATTGTCGGG